>CAUYLG010048894.1:0-69409 GCA_963573385.1 Cacajao melanocephalus
ATTTCTCCCCATGCTATCTCTCCCCAACTCCTCACCCCCTGATGTCCCTCCCCTGTTTCCCCCCGACAGACCCCAGTGTGTGATGCTCCCCTCCCTGTGTCCATGTGTTCTCATGGTTCAACACCCACCTATGAGTGAGAATGGGTGGTGTTTGATTTTCTGTTCTTGTGTCAGTTTGCTGAGAATGATGGTTTCCAGGTTCATCCATGTCCCTACAAAGGACTCAAACTCATCGTTTTTTTATGGCTGCATAGTATTCCATGGTGTATATGTGCCACATTTTCCCTGTCCAATCTATCATCGATGGGCATTTGGGTTGGTTCCAGGTCTTTGCTATTGTAAACAGTGCTGCAATGAACATTCATGTGCATGTGTCCTTAGAGTAGAACGATTTATAATCCTTTGGATATATGCCCAGTAATGGGATTGCTGGGTCAAATGAAATGTCTATTTCTAGGTCCTTGAGGAATCACCACACTGTCTTCCACAATGGTTGAACTAATTTACACTCCCACCAACAGTGTAAAAGTGTTCCTATTTCTCCACATCCTCTCCAGCACAAATTGAATTTCTAGAGATGAAAACTACAATGCCTGAAATTAAAATACACTGGATGGAACTAATGGCAGATTAGACACTGCAGGAGAGAAAAGATTAGTTGAACTTGAAGATCGAGGTATAGAAACTACCTAAAATGAAATGCAGAGAGAACAACAAATAGTTTTAAAAGTTAACAGAGCTGACTGGGCATGGTGGCTCACATCTGTAATCCCAGCACTTTGGGAGGCCAAGGTGGGTGGATCGCTTGAGGTCAGAAGTTCAAGACCAGCCTGGCCAATTTGGTGAAACCCTCTCTCTATAAAAATACAAAAATTAGCCAGGCATGATGGTAGGTGCCTGTAATCCCAGCTACTCAGGAGGCTGAGGAGGGAGAATCACTTGAACCTGAGAGGCGGAGATTGCAGTGAGCTGAAAACTCCAGGAGTGTAGCATTGTGCTCCAGCCTGGATGACAGAGTAAGACTCTGTCTCAAAAAAAAAGAAAGAAAAAGAAAAATGTTAACAAAGCATCAGTGTTGGGACAACTCCAACAGCCTAATATTCCTGTCATTGGCACTCCAAAGGAGAGGAGGGGGAATATGGGCTTGAAAAAATATTTAAAGAAATAATGTCCAAGTTTTTTTTCAAATTTAATGAGAACTATAAACTCACATATCCAAGAAGCTCAATGAATATCGAGTAAAAGAAACCTGAAGAAAAGCATATGAAGGCACAAAAAAAAATAAAATTTTAAAAACCATTGATAAAGAGAAAATCATAAAATCATCCATAGATAAAAGACAACAATACTTAATGGGATAAAGACAAGGATAACAGCAGATTTCTCCTTGGGGGCAATGCAAATGAGATAGTCATATCAATCTAGAATACTATACTCAGCAAAGCTATCGGTCAAAAACAAAAGTGAAATAAAAACTTCTTCAGACATAAAAATCTGAAAGAATTTATCTCCACCAGACCTACATTATAAGAAATGTTATAGAAAGTTTCAGGCAGAAAAAAAAAAAAAAAAAAGAAGATACCAGATAGAGATATGGGTTTACACAACAGAATAAAGAACATTGGAAATGGTAACTAAATGTATACGTGTATAAAATTTTTTCTTATTTAAATCTCTTTAAAATATAATTATATTTTAAGCAAAAATAATAGTGTATTATATTATAAGGTTTATAATATATATAAAAACAAAATGTATGCCAACAATACCATAAAGGGAAAAGTGGAAGAAAGGATTTTATACTATATATAAAAATGCTATAATATCACTTGAAGGTAGAATGTAAAATATTAGAGATGTATATTATAAACACTATAGTAGCCACTAAATAACAAAACAAAAAGTTATAGCTAATAAACCAAGGAAAGAGATAAAGTTATTATTTTAAAAGACGGTGTATTAATCCAAAAAAGGCAGAAATAGAGGAAAATAGAACAAAGGACAGCTGGGACAAATAGAAAAAAAAAATACAATAATGAATTGAGGTCTACCCATATCAGCAATCACATTAAATATAAATGTTGAAACAATTTCAATTAAAAGAGATTGTCAGAGTAGATTTTAAAAAAAAGCAAATTGATGTATATGTCGCCTATAGGAAACATACATTAAATGTAAAGATACAAATATTTAACCTATTTTAAAGGCTGATAGAAAGACAAAGTCTTGTCAAGATATTGGTTCTTTCCAACTTGTTCTAAAGATTCATCATAATTTAAAAAAAAATTAAAAGTCCCTGCAAGGTATTTTGTAATATCAACAAAGATTCTAAAGTTTATCTGGAGAGGCAAAAGATCTAGAATAGCCAACACAATATTGAGGGACAAGAAAAAAGTAAACCTATTACTGCTCAACTTCAAGACTTACTGTAAATCTACAATAATCAAGATATTAGTAAAACAACAGACAAATAGAACAATGGAATTGAATAGAGAGCTCATAAATAGACCCATGTGAATATAGTTAACTAATCTTCGACAAATGAGAAAAGGCAATGCAGTGAGCAAAAGACAGTCTTTTCAACAAATGATAGTGGAATAACTGGATATCCACATGTAAAAAGATAGATCTAGACACAGACTTTATGCTCTTCACAAACATCAACTCAAAATGGATCATAGGCTTAAATGTAAAATCCAAAACTATATAACTAGAAGAGTTTAAAAAACAAAGAGAAAGAAAATTTAGATGACCTGAGATTTGGCAAAAACTTTTAGATGCAACATTAGAACCATAATCCATCAAAGTAAGAACTGATAAGTTGTTCTTTACTAAAATTAAAGACTTCTGCTTACAAAAGACATTGTCAAATGAATGAAAAGACAAACCAAAGATGGGGAGAAAATATTTGCAAAAGACATATTTGATAAAGGGCAGTTATCCAAAATACACCAAGAACTTTAAAACTGAACATTAGGAAAACAAACAGCCTGATTTAAAAATGGGCTACAGATCTGAACAAGCATCTCACCAAAAATATCAAATGGCAAATAAGTGTATGAAAAGATGTTCAACATTATATGTTATTAGGAAATTGCAAGTTACAACAGCAATGAGACCCTGGGCCTGGCCCATAAAACCATTTTTCCCTTCCGGGCCTCCAGGTCTGTGATGGGAAGGGCTGCCACAAAGATCTCTGAGATGCCCTGGAGACATTTTCCCCATTGTCTTGGTGATTGACATTTGACTCTTCCATACTTACGCAGATTTATGCAGCCAGCTAGAATTTCTCCTCAGAAAACGGGATTTTCTTTGCTATTACATTGTCAGGCTGCAATTTTTCTGAACTTTTATGCTCTGCTTTGCTTATAAAACTGAATGCCTTTAACAGCACCCAAGTCACCACTTGAATGCTTTGCTGCTTAGAAATTTATTCTGCCAGATACCCTAAATCATCTCTCTCAAGTTCAAAGTTCCACAAATCTTTAGGGCAGGGGCAAAATGCCACCAGTCTCTTTGCTAAAATATAACAAGGGTTGCCATTGCTCCAGTTCCCAACAAGTTTCTCATCTCCTTCTGAGACCACCTCAGCCTGGATTTCATTGTCCATATCATTATCAGAATTTTGGTCAAAGCCATTCAACAAGTCTCTAGGAAGTTCCAAATAGTCTCACATTTTCCTGTCTTCTCCTGAGCCCTCCAAACTGTTCCAAACTCTGCCTGTAACACAGTTCCAAAGTCGCGTCTACATTTTCAGATATCTTTTCAGTAGTGCCCCCACTCTACTGGTACCAGTTTAGGATACTAGTCCATTTTTGCACTGCTGATAAAGACATACCCAAGACTGGGCAATTTACAAAAGAAAGAAGTTTAACAGACTCACAGTTCCATGTGGATGAGGCAGTCTCACAATCATGGCAGAAGGTGAAAGGCACATCTGATGTGATGGCAAACAAGAGAAGAGAATGAGAGCCAAGTGAAAGGGGTTTCCCCTTATAAAACCATCAGATCTTGTGAGACTTACTCACTACTACGAGCACAGTATGGGGGAAACTGCCTCCATGATTCAATTATCTCCCACCAGGTCCCTCCCACAACATGTGGGAATTATGGGAGCTACAACTCAAAATCAGATTTGAGTGGGGACACAGCCAAACCATATCAATGACCAACTCTAAGATACACTCTAATAAAACTGAAGGATTTTACAGAAAAAGAAAACTACGTTGACCATCTAGAATAAAAAGTACGTAGCATGAAAGAGAAAGAAAATTAGATTATTATCACACTTTTTGCCAGAAGAAAATGAAATAACATATTTAAGGTATTCAAGACAGAAAATGTGAGCCCAAAATTGTGTATTCAGCAAAACTGACTTTCAAGTGTAAAGGGTATGGACATACTGTTTTCAACAACTTAGGGAAACTGGTTTTATAAGTCTCCCCTTAGAAGTCTTCTAGAGCACAAACCTTGGGCAACAAAAATAACTAGAGAGATATTTGTGGGGAGCATTAAATATAGTTACTTGTGAAACTAAGGCCAAATGAGTGCTAATGATAGAGTAATGTACATAATGACTCCATGACCTGACAATGGAGATATAGTACAACTATTCTTTTTAAGTGGGGTGGACAGAGAGAGCATATGTAAAACACTTTTAAAGTGTTTTTGGTCAGAATAATGATGGTGATTAGTATTTTATTCTGAGTTTGCTGTGTATGCAATATGGGATAAAATAAATGAGTAATTGTGGGATATTCTAATTCTATCATTCCCTGTGCCCTTGAGAAGAGGATTCTTGATATGGAAGAAAGGATATACAATTAAAGAGGTTAATAAAAGCTCTGTCATCAAATATGCTTTATCTCCTCTATATATACATGTAATCCCTCTGCAACTCCCAGCTCTGTTCACTGAAAAGGTCTAGAAACAACCTAGTAGCAATGGACGTCGCTAACATTCAGACTGATTTGAAATGCCATTTTTTACTCAAATGATGCAAATATCCTTAGAGAAATGGCTAATTCCAAATCCAATTCAGGAAGTTTCCAAGAGGAACAATTTATCACACCAATCAGCAAGGAAGCTATCAAAGACTACTAGAGTTCTCACAAAAGGACTCAAGAGCCAACTTGTAGAGAATCCCATAACAAAAGATAGGAAAATTTTAGCCTCAACAACAATAATTTCAAGGAACTGAAAGTACATATGTTTAAATCCACAATTCATAATGGTCTTTAAAATTTTTGAAAGAATTCGTCATGTAAAGAGGAGGTGGGCTCTTGATTGATCCTACTTTCCCCATATGAACTGTACCTGTGAGTACACATACAAGTTGAGCATCTTTAATTTGAAAATCTGAAATCCAAAATATTCCAAAATTGTAGTTAACGAGGCAGATGACTCCGGAAGAAACATTTTAAAAAGCCATCCAGCTGAATGTTTCCTCATTCCTAGCAGACCTATTTCCTGGACCCTCAACTGCTTCTGATGTTCCTTCTTACCTAAAAGAAAAAAACAGTGTATGGTAACCTTTGAATCAAAATACAGCCTCGTGGGTAGAGACTGAAGTCTACCTTTGTTGTTGGTACTGCTGTTTCATAGCTGACACATGTATTCTGGTGATGCTACTGTGCTGCTTAGTTACCCTGAACACATATTTTTTTCACTGTATCAGTGATATACTTTTTGTTAAGTATTTATGCATGAATAAGTGTGCGAAAATGATTGCCTATTGGTAGCATATAAATTAAGGTCAGAGTCAGGAATGACAGTGATGCCAAGCAACCACTGATTGTCCATACGGATGGCTGAGATAGGGATCCTTTGCTTTTTGATGATTCAATGTACACGCATTTGTTTCATGCATAAAATTATTTAAAATGTCATATGAAATTACCTTCAGATTTTGTGTATAAGGTGTATATGAAACATAGGCCGGGTGTGTTGGCTCATGCCTATAATCCTAGCAATCTGGGAGGCAGAGACAGGAGGATCACTTGAGCCCAGGAGTACAAGACCAGTCTGGGCATCATAGGGAGACTCCATCTCCACAAAAAAGAGAAAGAAAAATTATCTGGGTGTGGTTGTGCATGCCTGTGGTCCCAGCTACTTGGGAAGCTGAGGCAGGAGGATTATTTGAGCCAGGGAGGTTGAGGCTGCAGTGAGCTGGTCATTGCATCACTGCACTCCAGCCTGGGTGACAGAGTGAGACCCTGTCTCTAAATAACTAAATTTAAAAATCATAAGGTATATATGAAACATAAATGAATTTTGTGTTTAGATTTGGATCTTATTCCCAAGGTATCTCATTATATATATGCAAATATTTCAAAATTCAAAAAACTTTGAAATCTGAAACACTTCTGGTCCCTACCATTTGAGATGAGGGATATTCAACATGTAGCAGATGAAGGTAAGAGTCTCTTTATAAAAGCATTTCAACTGGTAAATGAAAATTAGGATCTCAACGACTTGTAATTTCTAATGAATGAACAAATATAGGTAGATATAGTAGATATAGGTATAGGTAGATATAATAGATATAGGTATAGAGACCAAAGGAACCAGGATGGGAAAAACATACTTTTCTTCTCTAGGCAGATAGAAATGATAGTGACCACTGCCACTGCACTCCAGCCTGGGAAACATAACAAGACTCAACTCTGAAAATATGTATATATATTTTAAAAAGAACTCATACAGCTATGGAGCGATAGCTCGGCACCACCCAGGACAGGCCTGAGCCTGTGTGACTCCCTTCCCTGTGTGTGGTGTCTTGAAGGAAGGATCTGATCTGGTCTTTATGTCACCATTCATTTATGGAGAGCCTCCACTGGAAAGAAAAGCTCAACCAGGTGGAATGTCAAATCAACTTACTTTCAAGATTAACTTTCCTTAAGTCTGGTCTGCCCATGATTGTCTTGATTTGGGCCCTAAGTCCTAGTCCAAATAGTTGGAGTCAGGGTAATGGAGCTAATTTTACTGGAAGCACCATTTAGGAAGGGCTTCTTAGGCAGATTTTTCTACCTTCCTCATCCAAGGACTAAGCTCTGGCCAATGAGACTTCTGAGAAGTCTTAAGAGTACACACCCTTTTCTCCTTCCCTCACCAGCTTCCAGAAACAAGAATATGGTGGACTCCTACAGCCATCTTAGAACATGAGGATGAGACGTTTAAAGGGAAGGCAGAGCAGAGAACTGGGGGAACAAACTCTGTCAGCGATGATTTCATTGACTTGCAGTGCTGGCCTCAGGCTACCTACCTTTAGATTTGTGTGAAACAGAAAGAAGCCACAGTTATTTGGAGGTTTTCTGTTATATGCAATTGACTATTTTCCTCATTATTATAACCCCCATACATACTCATATAGCAAAATAGGGGAATCCTGGGCTCTTTCCCCTAAAGACATCACCAAATGGCTGCCTAAACTGATAAACACAGACCGATATGGTGAGTAATGGCAGCAGGTGTTAGCTTTTGCAGGAGTGTCAGTATTTCTTTTCTTTTTTTTTTTTTTTTGGAGACAGAGTCTGGCTCTGTCACTCAGGCTGGAGTGCAGTGGTGCAATCTTGCCTCACTGCAACCTCCGCCCCCTGGGTTTAAGTGATTCTCCTGCCTCAACCTCCCAAGTAGCTAGGATTACAGGTGCCTGCCACCATGCCCAGTTAATTTTTGTACTTTATACAGACTGGTTTTACCATGTTGCCCAGACTGGTCTCGAACTCCTAACCTCAGGTAATCCACCCGCCTTAGCCTCCCAAAGTACTGGGATTACAGGCGTGAACCACTGTACCCATCCAGGAGTGTCAGTATTTCAATAGGAATCTTCCAGATACTCAATGCCCTTGGCCTATATAATTACCCTCCGTGGTAATGATCCTGTTCAACTTTTATTCTCCCAACACAGTGCTAATTTCGTTCTGGTATGAAGTGTCTGTGTGTTAAGGTGGGGGTGGAATTTTCTCTCTCCCCACATCGTTTCTTATATCTACTCCTCTCTGCATATCTGGCTCATTCTTCTTGCTCTGTTGTTCAACTTTCCTTGCTTCTCCATGCATGTGGCAGAAAATGGCTCTGCCCAAGCTCTCCAAGTGACATGCAACATACAGACTAGTTGTTTCTGAACCACAATTCTAAATTTCTGAGAGAGTGATACTGGCTCTGCTTTAGTTAAGTATATTCCTCTGATCCAGTCAACTGGTTCGAGGAGGGCTGTGTAGTGCCTACGTGACAGCAACTGCTGGGGGCACCTCTATGAGAAGTTGGGGAGTAGCACTCAGAGAAGAAGTGCAGAAACTCGGCAGACACCCCAAGAAGGCATCTGCTATAAGCCTGACTGCAGTTGATACATACTAGCTTCCTGGTCCCCATAGCTATACTCCCAAGGCTGTGATCTTACTGAGGCTAGGACCTAGAAGGGTCACTGCCCAGTGTAGATATTGCAGAAAGACCACCAGATATTTTAGGTAGACAAGATGGATGTAATACCCATCAATGCCAATCACCAAGTCTTTCCAGCTCTCTGCTTTCTGGGTGAGTAGAATTTTATTTCCTGGTCCCCTGAGGTTGGATGGCACTATGTAACCAGTTCTTGTCACTATGGCATTTGATTACTAGTGAAGGGCCTTCTAAGATGGTCTTTTCCTTCTTCTGTGATCACTGGCAATGTTTCAGATGGCAGTTGCTCCATCAGCTGGATCCTAGTGTGAATATTACAATGCAATAGGCTTGTGATGGACAGAATATAAGCAGAAAGATGTCACTGAGATTTGGGGGTGTTTGTTACCGCAGCATGCCTTTCCTATCATGGATGACACCATGCAGATTAGGCTGGGGTTAGCAGCATTGCTGGAAGAGGACACTTGAAGATTCTAACTCACAACCACCAAGCCCGTCACACCAACTCTTTTTCCTTCCACTGTTCTGGGTCCCCTTGAATCCCTTTTCCCTACTTCAGAAAGGAAAGTGCTATTTCCTAGTGGTGAAACCATCAAGAAGCAATAAATCTGGGGGGGGGGGTTCTTTCTTGCTTGGACATGGGTGGTGCCCAGAGTTGTGCTGGACTCATGGATAGAGTTTGGTTAAGGGAGTTTGGTGCTCACAGCAGACTCAGAGAGAGCTGTCCCTTAGCTGAGGTTCGGCTTAGTTTGCAAAAGGACAGAGCCCAGGGTAGGGGGCACAGCTTAGCTCTAAACTACCAGGTAAGGATCTGAATGTTCTTCCACCTTCCCGCAAAAGTCATGGAAGAGAGGTGGAGAAGCCTGGAAAGCTAAGCCGAAAGCCACGGGTGCTCCAGGACACGCAGATCCCAAATGTGGGAAAGCGACGTGATGATTTTATGAAATATAAAAGTCAAATGAATTTTTCATGAAGAAGTTGTCTTCCCAAGATGCAATAATGGAAAATTCCTTTCAAGAACTGGTGTTTAGGCCTCACAAAAATGCACGGCAAATTGCATTGTGATTTATTTGTCAATGTTTTTATAGGTTAGGCGTTACTTTTTACCCCACAGCTGGAGTCAATTTTTAATATTTAAAAGTGGAAAGAAAGCAAAACCTAAACACATCCAGAGCTGTCTGTTTTAGATTGAGCTTTTCCCAAACAGTGATGTTTAGAACTGAACCCTGAGCGTGGTCGGTCTGTGGCCAGCTGGCACTTACTTCCCTGCAACATAGAATTAAAGTATCTGGAACTGGGCAGATTACATATAAGACCTCCTAAATTGTAATTGGTGGGTCTGGTGTTTATAACCATTTTCAAGTGCACATAGCCTGTCTGCCCTCTCAATTGAAGAAGGAAAGAGTCTTCATGCTTTTTATTCTGGGTTTTTCTTCATGCCCTGAGCTTAAGATGCTGTGAACATAACTTTCAAGTCCAGTGGGTTCTGGCCTTATTAGATGACTAGGCTAGTAGGGATCCAGCACTCTAGTGAACTATAGAGATGCAAATTGGGCCTCCAGACTTTGACTCCTAAGGTGCCCAGTCTGGAAACTACCCAGAATTCATCTGCCTGGATCTCCAGGCGAAACATGAATGCTCTCCTTGAAGGTGGGTTCTCATAGCAAGGATTCTAATTGCAAAAGAGATCAAGCCTTGAAGCTTAATCCCATTCGCTTGGGCCAAGTGTCTAGGCTCTGATGGAAGTCTCATTATCACAGAATGGTGATCCCGGAAGCACAGCATTCATACCTCAGTGCACAGCACACCATACCTTATGCTTCACTGCAGCCACCGTGGTTGGAGCAGCCGTGGCTGAGGCTGCCGTGTGTGTGCTTACTAACAAAGGACTCTGTAACACACAACATCTGGAGGGAGGAGAAACAACTCTAATTTTGATAGGCACAACGCCTTTCGGTTACATAGTCGATACCCTTCTAACGGAGGGCATGTTTCTCTTTGCCTTCTCCTTTCTACTTCCTTCTGATCATTTAGCCAAGGCTCACAGGAATTGACCCATTTCCAAATGTGTGCGTGGGTCCCGCTGAATCTGCCAGCGGGGGGCCCTTGAAGCTGCGGATGACATTCCATAGTCAGACTTCAAGAAGCACAACCCCTTAAGAGACAAGCTTCAGGTTATAAGAAGCCTCGGCAAAGCATGGAAATGTCAGATGTGCAAACCTCTGGGGCTCAGCTTCAGCTACTGTGGCCTTTCCCCAGGACCTGCGCCCAGGGTCCTCAGCCTGAACCCCCATATCAACAAACCCCCTTCAATAAACCCCAACCTTCAGAACATCAGTAAGCGAGGGGATGGGGAAGGGCAGTGGTTATTCCAAGGGCAGAGATGCTATCGCATTTTGCTCCAAAAAGAATTTCTCACCTCACAAAAAGAATTTGCCATGGATTTTCTTTTAAAAGTGCACACCCCAAGAACACTCAGCAGATGATTCAGTTTACTGTGCAAATCCCCAGGAACACAACGCATAGTGAGCTTACACGAGCAATTGGGGCCAAGGTGCAGCAGACCTTCCCACCAGCAGGGGGAGCTCTTCCCCTGGGCCAGGCAGCCATGGCAGGTCCAATCACACACACCCGTTACCCAATAAAAATACGCTGGGGCTTCAAGAGGCAGGAGACAGGACTGAACCCTGCTGTCCAAAAAAGACCCCACGGATGCCCAGTAGGCTTGTGCTTTATCCTGAGGGCAATGGGGAGCCACGAAGGATTCTGAGATGTTTGGAATTGTATTAGGGCTTCCAGTCGTGTTTTCCCACTGCCTGTGACTTCTTTGAGGAATCCATCTCCAGGGACGGTGTTCTCTGCATTTTCGGCTTCTCTTTTAAAATGCATTACAGTGATGATCCATGAGCCACCTTCCAGGGGCCCAGGGCAGGTTCAACCTTAGGGGTGTTTCTCAAGTAGCGCATAGCTTTGTGTGTTGGAGGCTTAGGGAAAGATAAGCATGGTTTGGGGGAATGGGAGGGAGGTGACAGGCAGAAATGCTATTGTTTTTTTTGCTCCAGTGAAGCTCCAAGCCTTCAAACAAGAAGCTTGGCACCAAAAATGGTGCTGTTAGAAAGTTACTGGGCAAGACATCCTGAGAAAGAGTTGTGGAGATAAGCATCAGGAGGAAACAACACTGTTTTAAGTTTTCCAGCATCCAGGAAACCAAGAAAAGCAGAGCCACCCCTGAGCTGGACTGCAGTGCACACACGCACACTATGGAATCCAAGCTCTGTCCAGAGACAAACATCTCCCAGAAGCAAATCAAGAGTGACTTTTCTGAAGAAAGAGCTGGGGAAATGGTATTTCCTTCCTGTGCTGGATCTTGTGCTGAGGAACAGAGTCACGACATTCTGGGGAAGAGACGTGAGCTCCCAGGGGCAAGAACTGGGCACCATCCCTCTCTTCCTGCTGAATATTAATCGCGAAAGCAAACATCTTGACTTCAGAGAGCTCCAAAAGACAGAGGTACCCAAGAGAAAGTGATGAAAAGGAGAAATGAGTGTTTTCTTGAATACTTTCTACCAGAATCCAGCCACTGTGGTCCCTCTCACTGCAATAGTCTTCTAATGGGTTTGCTCACCTCTGGTCATGACTCCCTTCTCCCATTCAGCCTCCATAGAGCGGCCGGGAGGATCGTTCTAATCTGATCTGCTTAGAATCCTTCCGTGGCTCCCATGCCCCAAAGCTTTGATCTAAGTCATGAGGCCCTCCAGACTCTCATCTCAGAGGCTCATCTCTTGCCATTTCTTGGTCTTGCCCTTTCTGCTCTAATCATTCTGAAGCCCTGTAGCTTCCTGAATGTGCCACGGGAAGGGTAAGCAGTGCTGGGGACGTTGTAATGTACCTTGTGTCCTTTCTCCTTGCCTTGGCTGAAAGTTGCCAAGACTCACATCTTTGACGGGCCACCATAAACTGGGACATATGGCCTCTTCTGTCCCTTCTTTGCTCTATCCCTATATGGTTTTTACTTACCCTTGGGGTCTTTGCACATACCTGGGGGTTCCCTTTCATCCTTTTTCTCTCTTTCTATTTTGTCCTTCAAATGTCGAATTAGAAATTATATCGTCAGAGAGAATTCTGACTTCCCCAAACTGGAAGGGACACCCCTGGTATCTCTCTCCCACGTCACCCTGTGCTTATCTCCCTTGCACCATTTGCACACTGTGTGTAACTCCCTCCAGCCTGGCCATCCCATCCACCCTCTAAACTGTGAGCTCCACAAAGGTGGGACCTGCTTCCCTCTGTGTCCCCATGCCTTGTCCAGTGCCTGTCACACTATGAGAGTTTAATAATATTTCCTGAATGATCATATTCCTTTCTCCCAGACTGTCAAGACTACCATGACTTTTTGGGCCAATTTTTTTTTATCATTAATTTCCCCAAGCCCCCAACACACAGTAAGATCTGTTTTTAATGATGCCACAATCTGGCCCATAAATGATGCATTCATTGTCAGATACATTTGGCTATTGTTTGTACTTGTAAGGAATGTTCCTCCTTCCTTGAGAGCTCTCACTCACAGAGACTTCCATTACTTTAATATTTTATGATGCAGCCATTTTGGAAGGCATAAGGGCATCAACTCTGTTTAACTAAATGTCAGAGTAAAACAGTCAGGGCTAGTGGTTCACTTGGCATGCCGGTGATTAGATAGCTTTGTTAACAGGCCAGCTAGGCTAAGACTGTGTGATTACACACTCTCAACTACTTTTTATGCATAAACAAATAGAGATCAGGGATTGCAGAAACATTTTCCAGGGGTGTCAGAGGGCCCCTAAATGTTCAGTTCACTGTCTTCCACCTTCCACATCTACAGCACCCAAGCTCTACAGGACACAAAATCACAAGGTCAAAATTGGATCTTGGCAGTCTGATAATCCACTATTTCCATTCTCCTGTAGACCCAATACCCTGTAGAATGTGTAAACTAAGGTATTAGATTACACTGAGTACCCCTCTTCCCAACCAGAGTGGACAACAGAAATTACATCTGACTTTAATGAGTGCTCAGAGATGGTCAGAGACCTTGGAGGCAGAAGAGCTGCGTACTGGAAGTTCAAGGCCCACACACTCTGCAGACCAGACCTTGCCTCCTGCCCACCATGCATGCAGTGCTTCTTTTTAAAGCTAGCCATGACCCCCTGCATATATATATGTGTGTGTGTGTGTGTGTGTGTGTGTGTGTGTGTAAAATAGTGTGGGACAGGCTCTGGTGCTGGGCTGTCTGGCACTTGATAGTTTTGCAAACCTTGTGAGTTACTTAAACTCTCTGTGCCTCGGTTTCCTCATCTGTGGCATGGAGGTAATAATAATACCTACATTTCATAGTTGTTGAGAGGGTTAGTGAAGTACTTAGAACAGTGCCTGACACCTCTGAGCATTACAAGAAATTGAGCTATATTTATGATCTTAACAAAAAGGATGGTCAGGCCTTCACATCTGTTTGGGTTGCCTTGAAGTCATAAGAGTTTGAAATGCCTGACTCCAGTTCCCTTGCTGTGTTGACAATGGCAAAGCAGCATACCTTGTATACATGGCATATGTATACACTGGGACACCACTAGATGTTTTCGACCCAGGCACGTCGGCTTCTAGAAAGGACATAGGAACAAGGTAGTGTTGCTGGTCTGATGAGGTTGGAGAGAGCTGCGAGGACAGGCCTTCAGCACGTGGCCCTGTGGTTTCACGACAAGGGAGTCACAAGTGAGTTCTGTTGCTTCTTGGCTCAGGCCACGTAGCATTTTGAGCTCAAGCCAGTCCCAAGGGTTTGGTGATCTCAGCTGAGTCCTCGTTGCCAGCCTGAGTCCTCTGTAAACTGGAACTGGCTTTGCAGATGCTGCACAAGCTCCTGGCAGAGTCCATTAGATTGGATTCCGGTGGCAAATGTCCCTCTGGGGAGGATTGTGCAAAAGTGTCCCTTCCTCCCAGAAGGAAGGTAGCTTAACCCATGAAGAAGTGTACATAGAAAACAGCAAAGGAGGCTGGAAGAGGGGAAGTTAGGCTCCTTTTAATAGTCAAGAGACCCCTTTGAGAGAATACAGAGAAGAGCTTGGGTGAAGCTTGCTGAGTAGGGAGAAGGGAAATGCCCGGTTTGGATCTTCACTGGAGCAAGTGCGGACAGGACTTATTGCTGGCTTGGATGTGATGCATCATTACAGAAGAGAGAGTGGGCTCAAGAATGGCTCCAACACTTTTTTTTTTTTTTTGGAGACACTGGGTGCTGGCGTGCCACTGTCTACACACTCCCTTTCCAGGCTGAGCTGGGGGGTCTGTGACCACCCTGCCAGTCCTGGTCCTGCTTCTATTATTCTATTGATTAAAGTTCTCCTCCCCAAGGTCAAGGCAAACCCACTGTCCTTTAGAAAATCCAGGGTGATGGGGGACACTGTGGGGGGACACCTTTCCCTGAAATCAAGTCTGCATCCACTCAGCATTCAGCTGATTCCCCAGGTGGGTTGCTGGGAATATCCATCCTTCTCCGGATCTAGGGCAAAGGCTGCTTATGGGAGGAGAGAGTCCATTTCTTCCACCTCACACACATTCCTGCAGCACAGGCTGAGAAGTTGGGGTGAAGTGGGGCAAAAGTGTGATGCCTCCACCTGAATTCCTATCACTCAGTGACAGCTAAGCCCAGGTCTGTGCGGGAGAGGTTGCTCACTTCGCTTCCTTAGCCGCACCTCTTCCCTGGGTCTGCTCCCACAGCTGGGCACACCTCAGCAACCAAGAAGGATGGATATTCTTCAGGTCTAATTTGGGTCTGCAAATTCCTATTTGCAGAAAATCATTTCAGATCTGACAGGAGTTGATGTGTTTCTAGAAAGCTTTGACACAATCATTACCAGTCTCCATCTCACACACGCACTGACACAGTGTTATTTACGGTCCAGGAAGGTTCATACATTCTGAATGTATACTCCACCCTCCTCACAAGCCACTGTAAAATTCTCAAAACTTACACATGCTTGCAAATAGATCCCCCTTAAATGGAGCGGGATCTTTGAAGACCCCATGAGTCATGTAGCTAAAATATTTCCTGGGGAGACCCACTTAGCAGCATGCATTTTTCTATAACAAATCAAGTTCAGAGCTTTCCATGGCACCCAGCTTAATGCCAGGGATTGTCTATCATCTATCTTTGGTGGGGAGCCAGTGGTCAGGAATCCTATGAGGCTAAATGCGATGTCCTTCACCTGGTGGAAATGCACCCCCAGAAAATCACTTAGCAGAATAATGAGGAGACTCACGCTGCTGGAGTAGAAAGAGCAATGGACAAGGAAAAAGGGGTCCAGGTTCCAGTACAGGTTCTGCCCTCACTGTGCTCTACCAGGAACCATGCCTACCATCACGGGGCCTTTGTTTCCTTGTCTCTGAAAGGATGGAGCTAGATCAGATTAAATTCAACAATCACTAAGTGTCAGATATGTGCTCTGGGAATGAAAAAAAAAAAGAAAAAAACAGCCAAATTTCAGCTCCAGTCTTCAAGGAACATGCAGTCTAGTTGCAGTTGGTTAGCCCTGGTACTGCTCAGCTAGAGTCTGAGGCCCCCAGGGAGGCTGAGTGACAGCCCCCTCTTTTAGATTTAGGAGGCTGAGCCTCCATGTCTCATCTCATCCGTCCCTGATTTGAGCAGTCTCAGGTTGGAAGTGATGTCACCATGGAGATTTCACAGACACTGGAGGGCCTAAGGACTCCTTCTTCTGCCACCGGCCATTGGTAAAGTACAGAGCCTCTAAGTTCACACACTCCACCAGACACTGAAGCGTGCAGGGCAGGACAGGAAGGCAGTACAGATGGTCAAGATGCTCGCTGGCCTGAGCTGTTGCCCAGCGCTGTTCTCTCTGTGTCACAGTCAGGCCAAACAGACCTCAGCCGGGAAGGCCAGAGCTGAGAGAAATCTTAATGAGTTGGTGGGTGTCACTTTGTCTGCTGGAGGGCCACTGTGGGAGGCAGTGAGGCTGGGATTCCTGGAGGCAACTCCAGACAGCCTGGAGCCTGGGTAGTGGGACAGGCAGTTTCCCATAGGACCTCAGGCTGAAGGGTGGTCTTGGCGGTAGGATCCGGCAGATGCTGGGTCTCACACACAGCACCTCTCCCTCCCACTGGCCTGCTTTCCATCAGCTGTCTGCTTCCTTCCACATCTGTGCACTCGGCAGACAAGGCTACCTAAGAATTCCCACTTGGAAGAAGCAGATGGTGCTTTATAGCCACTGGCTGCCAACTCCCTCTGGGCCCATCTTGAAGCCCCTGTCCCTCTCCTTCTGCCCCTCACACTGTGTCCCAGGAGGCCTGCCAGTCTCTTTCCCCGGAGACTCAGTAAGAGCCCCAATTTTAAGCCATATTCCTCTTCTCTGGTTTCTATTTCCTTAACAGTGACCTCTCTCCGAGGGCGGCATGGCCCAGGTCTCTATCTCTGCTCATCCAAACGCAACTATGTGGCTATCACCAGCTTAATGCCAGGACTTGTATTCCTTTAGCTCTTAGGCTGCTCTCCATCTTCCCCCACCTCCGTGCCAGTTTCATTCTCTGCCCTCCTAGGGAGAAGTTGGAGATGTAGGGTGACTCTTGTGAACTACATCTCCCAGAATGCCTTGTATTTGGCTTCCAGATGGACTTAGCCAATTGGAAGCACCCAGAAGAGGTTAGCAGCTGGGAGGAAAGATAGATCAGGGTATTTCTTCTCATGATTTTCCACCCTCTCCCTGCTTTGGTGTCACGTACTGGTCTTAGCTGCTGCCCTCCATGACTCCAGTTGCTACCAGGCATCCTCTCCTCCGGAGTTTCCATTTTTACTGGGCCAGAGTTACAGTGTTCTTCTCCTCCCTTTAGCCTTAGGGTGGTAATGACTTCCCGCTGTTGCTGGTCCCCAGTGCCTCACCATCCTGGTGCTTTCCCGTAACCCTGCCCACACCGCTGTAAATAGTCTTTTCATGTACATGTCTGAGCCTTCTGGGATGAATGTGACCATACTGATGCAATAATCTTCTAGCTTTCATTTCAGAGTTTGACTCACAGCACTTTGGAAATTATATGATTTTTTTCCACCAATATCACTGGAGTGGGTGCTTTGCTTTTAATATCATGCTTACTATAATTTCTAGATGAACTCTAGAAAGGTTAAATTCCTTGATAAAGCCAGGGGAAGAAAAGGCACTCTCAGACAAGATAAAAAGGTCCTACAAGAACAGCAAGAAGCTGTTCCCATGATTGATGACATTCCTGATTCTAACTCCTTAATGAAAAGAAGGGAGGGAAATCCAGGCTCTGGAAGAAGAGAGTGAGATGGAGTGACCCCAGGTATGCTTATTTTTAAAAGGAAAAAACACCCTGAAAGAAGCCACGTGCCTGCCACCATAAATGAACAAATGCTTACTTGTAAATTTTTACTTCAGATATTTTTAAAAAGAAAACATTACAGAATTAAAATACCTCATGTCCTCACACCAGTCCTGTTTCCCTCCCTTCCTCCCCAGAGCAACCCCTATGATGGATTCCATGTGTCCCAGTTCATGTCTTTATATTTTCACCACACATGCATGTATTGATAAACAATATGTAACATTGTCCCGTGTTTTTAAATTTGTTTCAAAAATGTATCTTCCTATACATAATATTCTACAACTTGCTTTTATCACTCAAAAGTGTGTATTCTAGATCTAGCTATATTGATACGTGTAGATTGGCTCCATGCCTTCTAGTTGCTGTACAGTAATACATTATATGGACTTACTCATTTTACCCATACCCTCAATTGTGGGCATTTTGTGGTTTTCAAGTTTTTTTGTTTCTATAAGCAATGTTTATAAAACATGTACAGGAATTTCCCTAAGATATAACCTAGAAGAGGAGAGTTCAGTCATTGGGTACAAGTATTTGCAATGTTATTAGATGTTGCCAAAGTTGTTCTTTAAAATGGTTTTTCCTACCTGCTGAATGAATTCCTGTTTCCCTACATTTTCACCTGTATTTGTATTGTCATGATTTTCTATTTTTACCAAGCTAATAATGTGCAATTGAATTTCCTTGTTTAAACTGAATACTCTCATTGGCTGTTGAGGCCCAGACATGTTTTAATATGTATATTGGACATTCAGGGTTCTTCTGTGAATTGTTGGATTATAGTCTTCATTTTTCTATTGGAATCTTTGTCCTTTAAAAAACTGACTTAAAGAAGTTCTTTATGTGTTTTGAATATTAATCCTTTTTAACTTGCTTTTTACTTTTCCAGAAGTTTGAAATTTTAACATTTTCCTTTATGAGTTCTGACATTAATGTCTTATCTCCGTACCATGAAAACATCCTTTTGAGCATTTAGGTCCTTAAGCCACCTGAAGTTTATTTTTGGGTGTGGTGTGAGGTAGGGATCTAATGTTTTTGTTTTTGTTTTCCACATAGGAAGCCAACATACTTATTGAATGGTTCCATTTTTCCACTAATTTATAATGTCTCCTTTATCATAAACTAAGCTCCGTTTTATAGTGGATCTATTTCTGGGCTTTCCATTCTGTTTTACTGATATATCTGTCTATTCCTGCTCCACCACCCCCACCTGGCTTTAGCTGAGAATGTCACATAAAAACTGTCGCTTCCTATCCTGACTCCCATCTCCAACATCAGCCTCCCCAGTTTTGCCCCACACACATCCACTAGACCTATCTTTTCAAGGGTCATCATCACCTAATTTATTGCATGCCCACTGTGTGCTAGGCAGAGTGCCAACTATACATGCATTATTCATTTGTTTGTCACTACCCTGTAAGTTAATGCCTATTTTGCCAATTAGGACACCAAGGCTGAGTAACTGAGTAACTTGCCCATGTCAAACAGCTAGTAAAAGACAAAGTAGAGGCTGGAACCCAGGACTATTTGTCTCCAAAGTGTTGGTGGCTCTCCATTTCCATTTTCCAGCATTCGCTACCTCTGCAATCCTTCCATCTGTACAGTGGGGACATTCATCCCTCCCTCTCAGGGTTGTTATAAGAATTGTGTGAGATTATGTATGTGAAAGCATTTAGCACAATGCCTAGCCCATAATAAGTATTCAGTAATCATCAGCCACATTTGAATAAGAAGCAGGCAGCAGTTGCTAAAAATTTTCTTAAAAAGTCAAATCTTACCCCAACCCACTTATCCTGGCTTTAGAATCCCAGCAGGAGATGAGTGAGTCAGTGGGGGTGAGTGACTAGGAACAGAAGTCATCTTTGGATCGCTCCCCCTTCCACTCTTCTTCTGGTTAGAGGCTCCCAAGAGCAACAGGAAGACCAGAATATGGGAAACGCTTAGAAATCATACTGAGTCCCTGCTAAACCTCAGGGGCTGCAGGCCAATAGCTGTTCTGAAGCTCTGGACTTGCACAGCAAGCCTGACTATTGAATGGCCATCATGACCCAGATTTCACATCTCCAGGCACTCAGGGGTGGAGGGGGGTTTCTTCCTCCCTGTTTGGGCTGCCTGGACTAAGGCTATAGCCAGAATTTCCTTCTCTTTACTGACTGCCATGTCAACAAGGCAACTGTAGACCTCCCTCAGAGGAGGCAGGTGAAAGAAGACAGCCTTTCCGGGCAACTCTCTGGCTAATGGGAAGCACATTGATGAAGGAAGCTGATTGACTTGAAAAATCCAGCACCAACATGCAGGCTGTCTTTAAGGCTGGAGGATTATGGTCACTTGCAATTTTCTTGCTAATTAAAGTTTTTGTAGGAAAAGCAAACACATATCTACACATGTATGTGTAGACTTGCACGCTGATTCTGTTTCAGAAGCACTGGGCTGCATGCTTTGGTTGCTGGCTTTCTTTGACTCCACCACTCACATCTGTGCTGTGTCATTGACAGCTCTGGCCATGGCCCCAGGGCATTCTGCAGGGGTCAGAATAACAGAGAAAAACAGCAGTGGGGAGGACAGCACACTCTCTCCCTTGTTTGACTTGGAACTCCTGCCTGAGTCTTGCAAGAAGCAATATGTTGAATTTTAAAAGAGGTGAAAACTACATCAGTTACTGAGGGAGAAATCTGAAAGAGCTGTAGCCTATCTTTGCTGGGGTCTGGCCTGGGGTGTGGAGGCAGGTGTTCACTGCCATGGGAGTCCTCTGAAAACAGACTTACTTGGAAAGGGCAGGACTTCTCACTGAAACAATCTCTACAGTTTCTCAAAACCGCGACCCTTGGGCCCCAAAACGCATCTACAGGGTTACAAGGAATGAGGGAAATCCAACACATGTTTAAAATTGCAGAGATTTGAAGGAGAAGCTGTTAGGAGTATAAAGGGGCCCCCATTCCTTAACATGCTAACATGGGAGCACATAGGTTCCCGCACAAACCCTAGCACATGGCAGGTGACATTCATATGCACCCACACCTTCATGGACACGTCCAGGGTTAGGTCAAATCTAAGGCATGGCAGCTACAACCATACCTGTGTCTCCTGCATTCACAGAAGCATGTCAGAACAAAGGTAAGTTCCAGTAATGTAGAAGCAGAGGAACTCACAACAATAATGCTTGTTTGTCATGGATAAATTGTGATGGTGCCATCACATCTGATGGTGCCATCTTGGAGGCAGCAGACCTGATTTCCAGCCCGTGTCCTGGCCGTAACTTGATGACCTTAAATAGGGCTTCTCAGAACATTGAGGTCTTCATCTGTAAAAGAGTGAGGTTGGGGCTGATGGCTTCAAGAGCTCTGACATCACTAGCATTCTCTGGGTCAAGCTCCTATTGCACTTTGCGTCACTGGACATGTCTGAGGTCCCTGGAAATGAGGATGAACTAGAATTTCCAACTCTCTCGCTATTCCTGCTGGGTCCTGCAACCCTCCCCCAATGGAAGTTTCCTGCTCCCTTGACTTCCAAATATCCTCTTCATCTCCATCCCTCCCCGCTAAAATTCTGTCCTCAGGAATGGATGTGGTAATTGTGTGCCCACTAAGTGTTGATTCTAAAGAGGGAGGAAGAATTGCCTTTTCATGGAATGAAGCTTTGAACCAAAGGAGTGAAGCCTTAATTGTGTAATTGCAGCTGGCGAGTTGAAGGGGAAGATATTTGGGAGTTAGGGCCCTAACTACACAGATGCCTGTCCGATTGCTGAAGCCTAAAACCCCACCGCTAGCGACTAAGTCCTTTTGCTAAAACTATTAAGGATCTTCTCCCCATAAAAGCAATGTATTAAGATTCAGCAGTCATTTAAAGCCTTGGTAGGAAGGAGTTTTTTGGATCCCTTTTCTGTGTCTTTTTAATACGGGGGTTCTGGGGAGGTGAGTGTGAAAGTTGGGCAGAAGGCTAGGCAGTTTAGTAGCTGGAGGATGTGAGATAAATGTCCTCAAGGGGAAAAAAGCAAAGCACAGGCTTGGGACTCCAGAAAATAAGTTTCATGTGTCCTACAATTGTGATGAGGGCCTGCCTTGCATGGGAACTCCCTTGCAGGAAGGAGGAGGGGCCCAATAAAGAAATCTGAAGGAATTCTAGACATGTTAGAGCAGTGCAGGCCTCAGTGATAAAACAAGAGGATGTGTTGAGTAACTCCATGGAGACGGGATGTACCCCCACCCAAACTTTAGTTCAAATGCTAAGACTGATGACACCACCCATGCACCAAGAGGGTATTAAAAAGCTTTATTGCTCACATAATGAGGTTTTCTAGGGAGAGCAGGGCAAGCTCCCAAGCAGATCTGAAATGTGGCTTGGGCTTTCATGGTGCCTGGGGTGGGGATGGGGTGACGGTTCCTGCATGTGGGCAAAGGCTTATGTGTTGTGTGGCTTGAATTCCTGCTAGCACTAAAGGAAGGTGAGCCCAGGCGTTCTCACCCGCCTGCCCACAGGTGGGGCAGAAGGGATGGGACAGGTGGGGCTTCACAGCCAGACATCAAAAATGGGATATTGATTTTTTTTTTAATAGGCTGGGAAGGAGCAATAGATCCAGTTTGTCTCCAAGGCCCATCAAGCCTCTCCCTGACACCAGCAGCCCCAGGAACCCCAGGCCTCCTAGGTCTTCAGTGTTTGTTGGGTGGTGGCTGCAGTGCCTTCAGCATTCTCAAGTCAGTGGACCAGGAACTTTCATTCTTTTAGGAACTAGAGAAGCCTGTTAAAATATATCCTGACTCCACAGACCCGTGACCTCTGCAGTGTGTGTGTGTGTGTGTGTGTGTGTGTGTGTGTGTGTGTATCCTTAGAGAACACTGGCTTTAACACTGACCCCAAGCTTTAGAGTCTTGTATAATGAAATGACCAGGCATCATCCTAATCAGAACAGACTCACCTTGTGCCTGAGAAGCTGAAATATTCTAGAGAGGACCGGATGGCAGTTCCACAGGTAATGACCATCATCTCCCAGCTACTCAGCAAGTGCATATAAACCCAAGGATGACTAGGAATAACACCAAGAAGATACAGTAGGGTGTGAGCACAAATGTGTGCCAGCCTTCTGAGCTGACCTCAGGAGATACACGTCATCCAGGAATGCTAACATTACCTCTCTTGTTCTTGGAAGCAGCTCCCCTTTGGGTGAGACTTCAGAGCCAGATGAAAAGTAAGCTTGCCCTCTTAGAGTCACAGTTTTGAAATGGTAAATGGTATTGAGGAGACGAGGTCTTGGGATCCAAACAAGCCAAGTTAAATCTCGTCTGGATGATCTTTGATTGTTTTCTTTACATCTGAGTCTCAGTTTCCTCACCTGAAAAATGCAGATGCTAGGACCATACAACATATTGTAAAATTTAGGGCTATGATATGCGAAAGACCTTGCATAGAGTAGGCACTTAATACTTACTATATTTTAGGAAAGGAAAGACGTTGAGAACTCTGGTGAGATCTCAGACCACTGGACCCAAAATGTTCTCAGGACATTGAAGGTCTCAGAGGAGCGCCCAGGGCAGAATAAAAAAACAAAACTTACCATATTTTTACACGGTTGTTTGTGCCTGCAGTACAAGACTTGATCTTATTATTCATTGCATCCCCAGGGCCGAGCACAAAGTCAGGTGTGTAGTAGGTGTTCAATAAACATTTGTTGAACTGGTGAAGTGGCAACTGGTATATTCATCCCTCTGATCCCATCTAGTAAGGACGAGAAAGAGAAATTAACACATATCGAACACCTGCTATGTGCACTTCCCAGTACATGATATAATTTCCCTCTCACAACACTGAGTTAAGTACTTATGGTCCCATTTTGACAGGTGAGGAAAACTGAGGCTCCAAGAGCCTTGAAATAATACCCCTAAGGTTAACTAGCCTGTGAGTGCTGGAGCAGAGCTTTCATTTGAAAGCATACCTTCTTTCTAGGCTAGGGATCACAAGTGCGGTAGGAGACAGCACAGGGGCGGCACATCAGAGGGGAGCCAGCAACAGGAATGTTACTCTGGTATTTTCTTCTTCAAACATTCGACTCTCCTCAACAAAAACACTTCCCAGATGCTTCCAGGACCTGGCAGGTCTTCAGTCATAAAGCTAGGGATGGTCCCCACACCTGCAGGCGAACAGAACTTTAGAGGCTGACCTCTCAAGATTAATGCTTTTTAACTTGTCCAAGGGCCACTGCTGGAACCTTTGTCTCAGTTGCATTGAGAGTTGTAAGCCTACATGAGACAGCACTTTTACCCTATACCAAGTCCTAGGACATGGCAGTGTTGGGGCTTGAATTGTGTATCCCCAAAATGCATGTTGAAGTCCGAAACCCCAGTACTGGTGGAAAGTGACCTTATTTGGAAATACACTCTATGCAGATCTAATCAAGTTAAGATGAAGTCATACTGAGTGGGGTGGGGTGGGGGTGGTCTTTAAATCAAATATGACTAGTGTCCTTTTAAGATGAGGGAAATGTGGACACAGACACCCACACAGGGAGACCAGAACCATGTGAAGACAGAGGCAGAGGTTGGAGTATTGCAGTTGCAAGGCAAGGAATATTAAGGATTGCCGGCTGCCATCAGAAGCTGGGCAGAAGCAAGAAGAGTCTCTCTAAGACTCTGGGTCTTAGAGGGAGCATGGCCTGCTGACACCTTTATTTCAGACTTTTAGCATCCAGAACTGTGGGAGAATCCAGTTCTGTTGCTTTAAGCCACCCAGTTTGCAGTACTTTGTTAAAGAACCCTGGGAAACTAATGCAGAGGGCTCTTCAGGGCACCCTCCAAGTTCCAGAGCCTCATGCCTCAGCCATCAGCTGGGGAGGCCCGCAGACTCCATCAGCCAGGACGCCACAGCTCCCAGACCTCCACCCATTCCTGTGAGATCAGGCACACTTCAGCTCCGAACACAGCTCCGCCCAGTGGGGTTTTTTGTTGTTACTGTTCCTAGGCTCTTCTACCTGAACACCCAGTGGGTGTTTTTCTTTTAATTCCTTAACTCTTGACTCTGAACATCCTTCACTGATGTGAGAGCTAATACAACGACTTTCTGTTAACGTTAAGCACAAACATCCTCGCTACTATTTATCCACTTCCCCGTTGTAGGCAGAGGGTCCAGAACATTGGCTCCGCTTCAGCGTGGGGAACGGGGACTCTCGGGACTTTGTGCTGTGCACCAGGAGGAGGCAGAGCAGGATAATGAGAAGAGCATGGGTTGTGAACTCACACAGTTCACAGTCTAGCGCCGCTCCCTTCCAGCAGCGTGGCTTTGGGAACGCGCTTGGACTCAGCCTGGTGTCCTCATTTACAATGTGAGAAAAATAACACCATGCTCTGGGGTTATGATGAGAATTGAATGAGATAATGTGCATGAAGTAACCGATAAATATTGTTCCTATCCCTCTGGTCATAATTGTTGCTATTATTCCTTCTTTATCATTAACATTCTTGAAATGGAATTTCACCATGAATTAAAGCACTGTAGGCAGGGAAAGACAGAGAGAGTGAGATGAGGGGAAGGAAATTCTTTGGGTCTGCCCAGCCTATATTGTGATTATTTGAGAACAGACCCTCCCACCACAGTTAGTGCTCCATAAATGGCAGTTATTATTCTTGCTTTTTTGTGATTGCTGTTTATGAGTTTCTGTTTCTGAGCCATATTAGCGCCCTTCACATCTCCTTCTGTGTCCTAGACAGATGATTGAATTTTCCCCCCAATCTCTACCTTCCTGTAACAGGATTCTAAATTCATACTCTTTACCGTGTGAAGCACATTTTCTCCCACCATGGGCAGAATGTGCTTTCTACATAACTTGGTTTGGCCAATGAAATGTCGGCAGTCATCACACTGATAGAGGCTATGGTTTGGTTTGTTCTCTTATATTCCTGATGATGTCTATTGAACACTGTGTGCTGGGCACTGAGCTAAATGTTCTTATTGGATTATTACAACTGCGTAAGGCAGGTACTATTTTCATGCCAGTTGTTACAGATTAAAAAAGAACAAAACAAAACTGAGGCCTGAGAGATAATTAACTTGCCCAAAGTCACACTTAAGGGACCCAGGACTGAACCCAGGCAGTCAGCTTGCCTGACCATGTCGCTTCACCATGCTGCCTCATAGCTGGAGGAAGGTGGTAGAAATTCCTTCTGTCCAAGGACACAAAAGTAATATCTGCTTCTTTTCTTTCCTTTTTTTTTTTCTTTTTGGTGAATATCTTATATACCTTATCCTGTCATCCTTATAACCACAGAGGGGTTTTATAGATGATGAAACAGGCTCAAAAAATCTAAATGGCTTGCCAAAGTCACACAGCTAGAAGTAGCAGAGCTGGGATTTGATCCCAAACTTTGAATATTGGATTCCAAGACCTATATTCTTTCCATCCTTCCACCATACCACACTGTCTCCTCCCACTTCATATGGCTAATTTATGGAGGCCTCTGTTTTTCTAGATCTGAAATGGAATCAGTCTAGAATCTAAATTCTAGATACTCATCCACATTGGAGAAGTATGAAAACAGTAGCAATCATGTCAAGGCTCGATCAAGAGTTTATGTGAAGCAAACGTTTGTATTATATTTTAGAAGTGTGATGAGGGGAACGTTTTACACATTTTAGGAAGTGCAGAGATTGAGGATCAGGGAAGATCAAGCACTGGATGAAAACGTATCCTGGGAAAAGTGTGTCAGAGATGCATGCTGTCTGGTCTGACCAACTGAGGGGTGGATGCAGGTGAGCTGAGCTGATCTGGCCATGGAAAGAGGCCATCCGTCTAAGCCAACTGTCCAGTTGTGCCAACCACTTGTATCTGGTGGCTTTACAGAATGGACAGCCAAGGCCCAGGTATTACATGGAGTGCCCAAGTTCCTTCCAACCCATTTATTCTACAGACATTCGCCAGATAAGCCAGGCAGTCTGAAACAATAGTTCACATTTGAACATTGATTTCTGGCAGCAGCTTAGCCCTGCAAGTGGCAGTGGACTATGTGCACCGTGTACCTGGCTAAACACTTTAATAAATACATTCTTCCTGCCCTTGGGTGCAGTCAGTCTTGGAGAGCAAATGTTTCTTCCTCAAGAAATTTGCATGCAGTATGTGAAAAACACCAGCTAAATCAGATCTGAGAGCTGCAACTAAACCTTCTCCCAGAATTTAACTCTCTACCACAGATGTGGAAAGGCTCAGGATATATTAAGTAAAATAAGTACTGTGTAAACTGTATTTCATAAGCATGCAGGGGAAAATGGAAATAATATCTAGATTTGCTTGTGTATGCATCAAGTTATGCTGGAAGGATACATGAGAAGCTAGAGGGGATAGAGAATGACGGTAAGAATGGGGTGAATGGAGGGAGGGGTGGCAGGAAGACTTTATTACATACCTTAATTTTTTTTATTTTCAAAATTATTAGGCTGGGCATGGTGGCTCACCCCTGTAATCCCAGCGCTTTGGGAGGCTAAGGTGGGAGGATCACTGGAGCCCAGGAGTTCAAAACTAGCCTGGGCAACATAGTGAGACCCTTTGTCTACAAAAAAAGTAAACTATTAGCCAGGCATGGTGACACATGCCTGTAGTCCCTGCTACTTGGGAGACTGAGGCAGGATTGCTTGAGCCCAGGAGGTTGGGGCTGCAGTGAGCCATTATCATGCCATTGTACTCCAGCCTGAGTGAGAGAGCAAGAAGCTGTCTCAAAAAAAAAACACCTCACCAAAAAACAAACAAAAACCTGATTATACTTAGCTAGTTCAATAAGACAAGAAAAAGAAATGAAAGGCATACAGGTTGGAAAGGAATAGAAAAAACTCTCCCTTTTTAGAGATGACATGAATATCTACCTAGAAAATTCCAAATTATTTAAAAATTGATCCTTTCTGTAGAGTAGAATTTTAACATGTAGATTCACTTAATACTACTATAATGAAGATACTAAACTGTTTCATCACCCCTAAAAGCCCTGCTGTGCCTTTCCTTTATAGTCACTGCTTCCACAGGCCTTAATCCCTGGAAACCACTGACCTATTCTCCATTCTAATAATTTTGTCTTTTCAAGAATGTCGTGTCATGTAGCCTTTTGCAACTTTTTTTTACTCAACATAATATACTTGCATTCATCCAAGTAGTTGTGTGTATCAAAAGCTGATTCTTTTCATTACTGAAAGCTCTTCCATTGTATGGAATATGGCTGGAACACAGATGCCCCCCTTTCATCTTTTGGAGGACATTCGGTTTGTTTCAGATTGGGGCAATTATAAATAAAGGTACTTATTATATGATTATAAATATTCATGTATAGGTTTTTAATGTATGCATACATTTTTATTTCTCTGGAGTAGATATACAGGGGTGGGTTATTTGGATGTGAGTGTATGTTTAACTTAATGAAAAACTGTGAAACAACTTTTCATAGGGGCTGTCCCATTTTGCACTCCCACCAGCAATGTATGAGCTTCTAGTTGCTCCACATCCTTGTCAGCACTTGGTGCTATCAGTATATATTTCTAGAGACATTCTACCAGGGATTATAGTAGTATCTCATAGTAGTTTTAATTTGTCTTTCCCTAACGGCTAATTTTATTAAGCATCTTTCCATGTGCATATTTATTTTTATTTCCACTTTGGTGAAATGTCTGTTAATGTCTTTTGCCCATTTTATAAACTGGGCTGTTTGTCGTCTTACTGTTGAGTTTTGAGAATTCCGTCTATATTCTGTATACAAGTCCTTTGTCAGATACGTGATTTGCAAATATTTTCTGCTAGTCTGTAGCTTGTCTTTTCATTCTCTTAGCCATGTCTGTCTCAGAGCACAAGTTTTCAATTTTGACGAAGTCCAACTCATCCTTTTTAAAAAAGATTATATTTTATTAATACCATTCTAAGGACTCATTGCCAAACTCAAGGTCACATAGATTTTCTCCTATGTTTCCTTCTAAAAAATTTATAGTTTTGTGTATTGCATTTAGATTTATGGTCCATTTTGAGTTAATTTTTGCTTAAGGTCTGATGTTTAGATGGAGATTCAGCTTTTGCATATAGATATCCAATTGTTCCATCAACTCTAAAGGGAAGAGAATGTACCTTGCTTAACTTCCCTCCCAGTACAAAGATATTTAGAGTTCAATGGGAAACACATGTCTATAACTTAAGAGTGAAATCTCTCTTAAAAAACATCCAACATCCAATTGCTTGCAATTAACTTGGGTGAGTGTGTATGACTTGTGAGGAATGGATGTAACTGGTAGCCAGGAACGTGGGTTAAATGTCTCATAACACCATGTCTTATAACATATGACACAATGATCTTCAAACTATTTTGCTTGTCAATTCCTTAATTTTGAAAAATAAACGTTTACCATTGACATCTTTTCCTTCTGTCTTTTGCCAGTCTCACCACACTGGGCTCTTTGGTGTGCCTTGAACATGCTGGGCACGTTCCTTCCCTCTTTCAGGGCCTTGCATTACCTGGAAGACTCTTCTCCCAGATATCTGCTAATGCTCTCATTTTAGAAGTCAACTTCTCAGTGAGGCCTAGCCTGGCCATGTTAATCAACACATCTGCCAATTTCCCTTAACCTTATCTACCTTCCCTCCCAGCACCTATCTTCCAATATGATGACATGATACCAGCACCCACTTAAAATAATGCATCAACAGTGCTATTTTTAGGAGTCAGAGACTTATATTAATTCTTTTCCCCATGGATTTTATATATGAATTTCACTTCTTCAGCAGAATTTAAATTTAATGTAATTTATTTTATGCATGCAAGTTTTTATATTAACTCTGTAATATTTTTTTGCAGCCAAATAGAAATTTCAATACATTATTTTTAGGAACCATAACATTCAAAATGTTAAATATTTTTTACTGAATTACTGAATTATTCTTATAGTTTTAATAGTAAAGGTCTCATTAAAGACATAATTATAAATATATTATAAATTTTCATAATAATTATACTAAAAAAACAAATTTATTGAAAACATGAGGGAAAAAAGCCTCATGCACAATTTCTGTACACTGTTAAACCATCCAGCGTTGTGAGCACTGAAAAAAGTAATTTGAGGCACTTCTCTCTTATAGGCCAAGAGGTTTAAAGGCCCACACCCAACTCTCCCATCGTGAGAGCTGCTTCTTGCTTTCCCAGGTTGGGGCAGTCCAAGCCTCTTGGTGGTAATGAGTAGGGACATGGACTAGGTGTGGGCCTCAGGGACTTCCAATCTCAGCCACTCCCCCACAGTCGAGGCTTTGCAGAATGTGGAGACTGTAGGCCTCAGGGAGGGAAATGTGTTTCTTTAGCAGCTAGTAAGGTTGAAGCTCCGCCGCTCTCTCCTGCCTCTTGTGGGGAAGCCATGAACGCAGGGACATGGGAGTAAAGCCCGTGCCCACACCTGCCAGGTGCCCAGGTGACTTCAAGACGTGTCTCCAGCAGTGCCACATACAATCATATCTCCTTCAGATCCAGAGGAGAGGTGAGAAGAAGCAAAACAGCTCCAGAGAGACCACAGGTTTAATAATGAGTTGTGCTTCACTGAACTAGGAACTTAGGAAAGGAAGCAATGGATTTAGAGGGCAAGAGGATTTGGGAAGACCGAAAAGCCGACCCCACAACCCCAGTCTCATCCAGCCAAGACAATGCCCTGAACGGTCTGTTCCTTTGCAAGGGTCCACCTTTCTCTCTACAGTCAAGAGCTGAACAAAGAAAGACCTCCAGCACTTGGCTTCTTGAAGAGTTACTTTGTTACCTTTTAAAATGCCTCAGAACACTCTACTTGCCTCTCTACTAGCTTTCTCCTGTATGTTTCAGGATCAGTATCATTAGGTGGTTAAGAAGTTAGGTCTCAGAGTCACAAAGATCTGGGCTCACATTGCAACTGTGCTGCTTACTAGCTGTGTGACTTGGGCTAGTTACTTACACTTTCTAAGCCTTGGTTTCCTCATCCCTAGGACAGATACAAGAATAGTATTTGAATTGTGAACATATGAGGAATGTGTGCAGAGCACTTGACATACTGCCTGACACACAGTGTGAATACGTGTAAATAAATGGCAGCTGTTTTTATCAACCTCCTCTCCTCCTTCCCTTCCTACCCCCTTCCTTATCATTATCATGATTATTACTAATTCCAGGCTCCACTCCCTTCTCTGGCTTGTTTTATATTAGAAGGGCCCAGGATGCAAAAACCACTGATCCAGCATCACCTGCAAATATCTGTCCTGCCTACAAACCACAGCTCTCCACACTGCCCCTCCCTTATCATGAGGTATCTCTTCACCAGATGGGCTTTGGCCTCCTTGATCCCCATTGGCCTTTTGGAATCCTTTCAAAGCTCAGAAATTAATAGCATGAACACCCACTGAGAACTCTGTGGTGTTCAGGGTGGGGAGAAAGCTAGGTCAGAGCCAGGGTCCCAGGAAGCTCCAAGCCTTGGCTGCTGGAGGCATCAAGGATCCCAGGTCTGTGGGTTCACTTGCTGTTGGTCTCAGATGATCTGCTTCTCCCCTTGCTCAGATAGGGATTCAGGGAATCATGGTTTGGGTAAGCCAAGCAATTCAAGGGTTAATATCTAAGAGGTCTCCAGAATCATTAAAGGCTCTGAATTCTCAGTGTTTAAAAAGCTCCTACAAGGAAAAGTAACCTTTGTGAAAATACGTTAAACTCAGAATTTGATTTGGTATTCCCCACCAATGGACTGATCTGTTTGCCTGAGCATCCTAAGGATAGTGGCTAAGTACACAAGTACTATTTGACCTTTACAGAAGAATTAGTTTAAAATCATTATTAGCAGGTTTCTTTGCAGGATTTGTAGTATTAGATAATGCAATCACTCCACTGAAAAACTTTCTTCTTTATTGTTGCTTCAAATCAGCCAAATGTTGCAGAAACCTACACCAGGCTCACAAATTGCTCCCACACGGTGCTGACCATCTTGTTTTGCAATGACCTGTGGTGCAGCTGGGAATCCTCCCGAACCTTACTCCTCCTTCAAGTGCTCAGGGACTGGAGGACCGGACACAGCATCTCCAGAAGTCACAGGTGCAGGGTCACCCACAGCACACTCTCCCGCTCTTCAGGATAATCAGACCCATGAGATCTTTCATTCTTAAAACAAAATTATTATAAAAGGCAACATGTGTTCATTGTAGAAAATTAGAAATACAAAGAAAAGTAAAATAGAACTACCATATGATCCAGCAATCCCGCTTCTGGGTATTTGTCCAAAAAGAATTAAAATCAGGATCTCGAAGACATGCTAGAACTCCCATGTTCTTTGCAGCACTATCCACAATAGCCAAGATATGGAAACAACCCAGATGTCCATAAACAGAAGAATGGATGAAGACAGTGTGGTAATTACATACAATGGACTACTGTTCAGCCTTAATAAAAGAGGAAATTTCACAATATGGGACAACATGGATGAATCTTGAGGACATTAGGCTAAGAGAAACAAACCAGTCACAGAATGACAAATGCTGCGTGATTCCACTTATATGAGGTATCTAAAATAGTCAAATTCATAGAGTCAAAAAATGGAAGCTGGGTGGGGTTAGGGGGTGGTGCAGGTGGGGTGTTACTAGTCAACAGGTGTAAATTTTTAGTTAAGCAAGGTAAATAAACTCTAAGATCCTCTGTACCCACAGTCAACAATAATATACACTTAAAAATTTATTACAAGGGTAGATATCATGTTAAGTGTTCTTACCACAATAAAATAAATTTTAAAAAAAGCAAAAAATAGAACATACAACTCACAATCTTGTTACCCAGAGATAACCACCGATAATACTTTGATGTCATCTACTTATCATTCTATAAACTTTTAAAAAATCCTCTATTGTAGGACACTCAAGTGATATTCAATGTCCTGTTAAGCAATTCTTTGTTGAAATTAGTATTTTTGCTCATATCTATTATTACCTTAGAATAGAAAGATGTTATTTCGAGGAATGCCATTTCTGAGTCAGAATCTGCCCATTTTCTTTTTATTCAAGTTGGCCTCCAGAAAAATCCTATTTACTCTTCTTTCAGCAATGTATGGGATTACCTGTTTCCTCAGACCCTCACTAGTACTGGGAATTGTAACTTTTTTTAAAGGTGGTAGTTTGATCCATGAAAAATGTGCATTTCTTTGATTATTAGTAAAGTTGAGCATGTTTTCATGGGATTTTGGGTCTTTTGCATTTCTTCGTTTGTAAATTACCTGTTTATGTATGTTGTTCACGTTCTTACTGGGCATTCTTTATCTTTTTCTTGTAGATTATGGAGGTATAACACAACAAGAAAATCAATTTTTTTCTATCATATAAGTTCCAAATACTTCCCTCAGATTGTTGTGTGTATTACATTTTATTTTATTTTAATTAATTATTAACTTTTTTTTTTGAGACAGAGTTACATTCCTGTTTCCCAGGCTTTAGTGCAGTGGTGCAATCTTGGCTCACTGCAACCTCCGCCTACCAGGTTCAAGTGATTCTCCTGCCTCAGCCTTCCGAATAGGTGGGACTACAGGCACCTACCACCACACCCAGCTAATTTTTGTATTTTTAGTAGAGACGGAGTTTCACCATGTTGGCTAAGCTGGTCTCAAACTCCTGACCTCAGGTGATCCACCTGCCTCGGCCTCCCAAAGTCCTGGGATTACAGGCGTGAGCTACCACACCTGGTCTGTTGTGTGTATTTTAATTTTACCATTTTGTTGACCCACATTTTACTCCAGGGTCCCTGAGATCTGCATTTCCAGCCTGTGATGGGGCTCCTACCACTTTTTTCGCTCTTAACTGTAGATTCACTTCACCAATAATTTAATTGATAGCTCTGGATCAATTTCCTTTTAATCTGGGCATTCAACAATCATATGCAACTCATTTGCCAGGTGCAGGCACTTGGGTTAGGAGCTAGATCAGATTAATTCTAGTCCACAATGTCTCCTGTGAGATTTGGGAGAAAAAGCCCAGTGGGAAACCGCAGTGTTGGGAGTCAGTTCTTAGGGAATGGCTACAGGTCTGTGCCGGGCTTTTTGTTTACTGCCGGTCACTTAATTCTTACACCTGTTGAGGTAGGTGTTACTGTTCCCATTTTACTGATGAGAACGTGGAGGCTCAAAAAGTTTCAGTCACTTAACTTAAAGTCAACCAGCTGGTAAGCAGCAGAATAGGATCCAGTGCTCCCTGAACTCCACACAGGCTCTAGGGAGGGTGCTCGCAGCAGACCTGGGGCCAATGGAGGTGAATGAGGTGACTCATGTAGATGCACGGCTGGATCCTGCCTTTATTTCAAAGTTTGCTATTTTGTACATCATGGATTTTTGCATTCATTTTGATTTTTTAAATTATATTGCATTGAAATATTATTTATCGAGGGTTGAGTTTTTTGTCACCCACTCACCCCCCTTAAATTTTGTGCCCAAGAGAGTGTTTCATTTACCTCACTCTAAAGGGGAAGGACCTCCATCCTTTTCAAAGAAAAATAGTTGGGGACCTAGGAGGTGGTGAGGCCAGGGAGCGGAGTGCAGACGGAGGCAGGAGCCCTGGGCAGAGACGTGCTGCCATAGTGACCCTGCGTGGCTCTGTGCAGCAGGCTGGGCCTTCTGCGCCTCTGGGTTTATCAGCAGCAGAGATGCTTCTCCCTGCCTGAGAAGCAGGCCTGGAAAGTGAACCTGGTGCTCCATTTGCCCATTTTTGGAGTTCTTTAGAAGAAAGGTCTTCACACAAATGCACATGATTTTGACGCTTGCTGATGAGCAGCATTCTTATCGCAGTGTACATAACATTTTGTTTAAAAGGCACACTTCCTTCCCAGCCCAGGGTCCCAGAAGGCAGAGGAGGTCAGAGGAGACATTCCCAGCCCCAGGGTGGCGAGAGAAAAAGCCTTCCTTGTTCTCTCAGGCTGTCTCTTCCGGCCCAGAAACGAGTCTTGCCAGGGGTGGTCTGTGTTCTAAGATCAGATCAGAGGCGGGGAGCCTGCTTTTCAGCTCTCGGACCCGAGAGACCTGCCCAGGGTGCTCCATGAGGTGAAGTGTGCCTGGTCTCCCCACATTCTAACCAGATTCCCTATCTGAGATACTCCCACTCCCTTGCCTGGAAAGTGGCCTGACAGCTCATCACATTCCCGCCTGCATCGTCTGCTCCAGCGGCCACATGACTGAGGGGAAACGGCAAGAAACCCGATTCCTGAAACTGGGCCCAACTGATAGGGCCCGGTTCCTGGAATCCCAGCTGAGAGGCGGCCGGCAGGGGTGGAGACCAGCCTTCCCAGGGCTTGGGCTCCGTCCTGCATGGCAGGGTTTCAAAGTCCAAGCAGGCCCCAGCTGGGACGCCTGCCTCCCACAGAAGAGGAAAGAAATCCAGGCCCCAAGGTCCCCTCCTCGCTCTGGGAACCTTCTCTGTGCCATAGCGTCAGGGCTCGGCCGGCTCCCAGCCTAACAGAGCCCACTCAGCCTTGGCTCACAGGTGCCTGTGCTCTTACTTGCTTCGAAGGGTTAGAATCTTGTTGGCAGGGAGTTTGTCCCCTTCATCCTTAACAGCAATAACTGCCATTTGCTGAGCAGTTTCTACCTGTCTTCTGCACTCCTTGTCCTGGAATATAGGCAACTCTTTTCATTACCATTCTACAGATACGGAGACAAGCTTCAAGAGGTCAAATAACTTGCCCAAAGATGCCAGTAGGTGGCCAAGTCAAGATCTGAGCCTGTGTTTTATGAAAGCTCATGCATTGAATCCCCAAGCCAGGCGTTTCGGACATCAGGGCCCACAGGTGTCAGACTAGAAGTATAAATGAGAGATGTGGCACAGGCAGGATCTAGTATAGAATAGTAGGTGTATGCCTGTCTGAGGGAGCAGCTGCTCCAACCTTCGAGCTGATTTTGCCACTTGGGAATACTGGCTCACCGTGGTCAAATGGATTTTTCAAGAATAGCTTGAGATCCACATTTTTAGGTGAAACGTCCTGATTTTAAAATTTGGATAACTAGTTAAAAGCAAAGCAAAGCAAAAAAACTAAACAAACACCACGTGGGCTAAACAACAGAAGTCATTGGACCAGATATAGCCCATAAGCTAGCAGTTTAAAAATTCTGTACCATGTTAATTGTACCCTTGTGCTCTGCGCATATTAGGCATGTAGTGAATGTTTTTTCCTTTAAAATAAAACCAACCCTACTTCTAGGAACATTTGTATCTATAGGAGGAAAAAAGTAGAATCTCAGATATTCCCAAAGATGCACAATTCTGAGTGATTAGTGCAGGTGTTGCCTTCCAGGGCAGTAGGTGGTTATCAAATGCCCATATAGACCAGCCTAGTATATTTATGAGAAGCTGTAAAATGGATTCTCCTCCCACATATCCAGGGGAGACCACATCCTTAAAAGAAAGACACATTCACACATTGCTTGGCCCAGCAAATGAGGCAGGAGAATAGTGAATTAGGGTAACTAAGGGTTAAGGCATAAGCAAAAGAACAGCAGGTGCGGTCAGTTCTAGGCAAGATTAGGCAGCATACAGGCCACACCCTCACTCCTTTGGTAACAAGATGTGTCCTCTTCAGCCTCTGATTGGCTGTGGGCCAAGTGTCCACTGCAGCCTCTGATTGGTCACAAGCCAATCCTTCTAAGATGTAACCAATTGGAGGCTTCTAAAGGGCCCTTAGGGGGTGTTACCAAATTCTTTTATCCTAATAAAAACCCTAAAGACCATTGTGATAGGGGCTCTTGAGCTGCTTGCCCTGGCCTGCTCTTACTTTGTGGAATGTGCTTTCTTACTCCGTTCTTTTGTTGCTTTGTCTTTCACTGCTTCGTTCTTTTGTTGATTTGTTTGTGCGTTTCATTCAATTATTTGTTCAACTCTTTAACAAACCAAGGACCTGGACAACTCACAGTCAAGACCTTCCCTCCAGTAATACAAAGACTTGGCATTTGTGAACCATCCTCTTTGTCTTCCCACCTCTTACAAGGGGAAGCATCCCAAGACTCAGCCCTGGAACTTCAACAATTCTCTGTCTTTTCTTCCAGAAAGAAGGGATCTCAGGCCCTTTCATGGATTTGACAATCACCTGTATACCTCACCCAAGCCTAAAGCCAAGTTCTCAATCTTCCTCTCAGAATCAGGGTGCTCACCCTCCAGTTGGCCCCATCTCCGTCACTTGCACTATCATTCTTCTGCTCAGGCAGCTCCAGATCCCAGCAGCATACTTGAATCTTTTCTCCTTTCCTTCTTCATTTAGCAGCCCCAAACCCTAGCCAATATCTCATTCCACCTCTTACGCCATACCTGGGTCATTGCTATATGCTCTTAATTGATGTAACTGGGATAATATCAGGAAATATTAGCTGAGTCCCTCCTCCACATTTCTTTTTCACCTTGTGCCCCCCCACCCCAAGCAGGCTTTAAGGGAGGGTTGTTAAAGACAGTCAAGTTCTTGGTTTTTGAATTTCAAAAGCCAGTCATCAGTTTCCTCTCTTACCCCTTTCTCCAAGAGAGAAATATTTCCCAAGCTGAGGAAATATTTCCCAAGAGCTGAGGAGTAGAAATGGCTACATGGGGTGTCCAGAAAATAAGACTATAAGTGTCCTTCCAGACTCTCCTGTGGTCCCTAAATGGTGAGAGAACAGCCAGATGTCCTTAGGTGTTGAGAAACATTAAGTTTACCCTGCCCCCATTGCTCGCTTGTGGAAGTTACCTTTAGTTTGTAATTAGTCATAGGTGGGTAACAGCTGCCTACCTGGCAGATTCCTGAGTTATGTGTATGTGTAGAACACCTGTGTATTAAGAATCACCTGTCAAAGAGCAAATAAATGCGTGGATGGATCTCTTCTAGGGGCCTTCAGTCCTGGAGAGCTGTCAGCCCCGCACGCTCTCGGGCTGTTGGTCCCCAGATAGATCCTCTGTTACATTATCTGGGTGTCTGCCTCTCAATACCTTCAGCCTACCTGGGTGAGAGTCTCCCGGCTGAGCTGGTTCTCAGCATTTAGGTTCTCAAGAAAGGCCTGAAAGAATTAAGGGCCGACTGAAGAAAGACCACAGATGAAACTGGAGGCCACATACAGCTGCAACCTCCTTGCCTCAATGACTGAGGACTTCCAGGAAGGAGGGTGTCTCAGCTGGTGCCTGGATGGGCAAATGATGACCAGGAACCTGACTTACCTTCGCACTGCCCGGGTCCATCATTGTAGCCCTGCTCCAAGAGCCTGGAATTCAGACAACATCGGTGGGCGAGGGGGCAGTGGAGATGTGGCAAAATCTAAACAGAGAGAGATTAGATTTGTGCCCCACACACCCTGAAAAAGAAAAAAATATTGAGGAATTGTTGTAGAAAAATCAAGTCACTGTTTTTATGGCCTGAGTTTGGGTCCTTAAATTCACCAGTGCTCCTTGCCTCTGTTCTCTCCTTATTCCAAATGATTCTGTCTTTTGTGGCTGGATTAATTTTTTCTCAAATGCCACTTCATGCTTTCATGGGTTCAAAGAATAATTATTGAACAGTTCCAATGAGCCAACAGCTGTGTTAAGGGATTAAAACTTTAAATTGAGAATAATTAGACACAAAATAGCATTACACCACAATGCCATTTTTCAAGCAAAGCTCTGAAAGTTTGACAATATACTCTGTTAGGTAGGCAGCAGGGAAATAGGCACTCAATATATTGCAATTGGAAATGGAAAATAATACAACCCCTATGGAAAGAAATTTATTGATATCTACTAAAATGACATACGTATTTGCCATTTGCATAAGTCTATCTTACTCGCAAGAATCTATACCACAGAAATATTGACAAAAGTATGAAGGGATATGTGCACAAGACTATTAATTGCAGCACTAGTTATAATAGCAAAGATTTGAAAGCAACTCAAATGCCTATCAGTAGGAAACTGGTTGAGTAAATTATGGAGTTTATTATTATTAAAATACATAATAAATTACCATGCAGCTATAAAAAGGAATAAGAAATATTTCTATATACTACTATAGAGTGATTTTTAAGAACATACTATTAAATGGGGGGAAAGGCACAGAATACTGTTTATAGAAAAGTATTTTACCTGAGAAAGGGGAGATTATTAGATTATATATACATATTGGTTATATATTTTTTAAATGCAGGATAACAAAAACTAATAGTGGTTATGTAGAAAGGAAGGAAGAAATAAAACAGAAAAGCCAGAGATGCAAGAAAAGACTTCTCTCAATATACCTTGTTGTATAGACTTTTAACTTAAAACTATGTAAACGCAGGTGGGCATGGTGGCTCACGTCTGTAATCCCAGCACTTTGGGAGGCCGCAGTGGGTGGATCACCTGAGGTCAGGAGTTTGAAACCAGCCTGGCAAACACGGCAAAACCCCATCTCTATTAAAAATACAAAAATTAACTAGGTGTGGCAGCATGGGAGGCTGAGACAGAAGAATTGGTTGAACCCAGGAGCAGAGGTTGCTGTGAGCCTAGATTGTACCACTGCACTCCAACCTGGGGAGCAGGGTGAGACTCTGTCTCAAAAACAAACAAAACCCATGTAAATGCTTTACATAATTATAAAACAAAAATTAATTAGAAAAATGAAATTATTAAAAATCAAAAGTAAATAAAACAACTAAGCCTGTGTATCAATTTGGTGACTTACATAAGGAATAATTATTTCAAATGACTTTAAAACACAGTAATTTGATTATATGACCCTAGTAAGATATAAGAATTAAAAAAATTTTCATAGATACATAAAACTGTTTTTTTAGTTATGTTGTTAATAATAATGTTGTTATTCTAAAATATATATATATATATATATACATATATATAGTAGAATAAAGCAAATAAGTAATTCACTTTAAGACCCAAGATTTTCAGAATAAGAGAAAATACATACAAATATAAAGTCATGGAAGTTAACTAAGTAAAAGCCACGTCATTTTAAATTTGATTTGGAAACCTAAGCATGAGTCCAAAGTATTTATTGCCTTTCTCTGATGAAAAGACCTGGACACAACGACCTACCTAGTAACAATGAGCACCCCAGGACTGATTGTTGTCTCTAAATACCACTTCCCAGAAAAAGGAATCAGAGATCTTTGAAAAATGGCCTTTTTTTTGGTCAGATATGGAGCAGGAATATTCAAGATAAGCCTGGAAACCAAGAAAGATAGCAAAGACTATGGCAATCATACTAAAAGGACCCAGGAGCCAACTTGAAGGGGTTTCCATGGACCACAATGGGACAATCTGAGCACTGAGATGAACAGTAATTGCAATGCATTGAAACATGTCAAAAATATTGAAATACATGAGTCCATAATAGTAATAAACAAACTAATCAGTTACTTTTGAAATATGCTAGACAACTACTTCATTATTCTGAAAATTAGAAATAAAGAGAAAGAATTAAGCATCTATTTTACCTTTTCAGGTATCCAAATAGTTGATGTTCACATGGGTCTTTATTAGAGAATTCTAGTCTATAAATGAAGAAAGAATGATAGAATTAGACTGTCATCGTATTGTAGCCTCCACTGTTATAATGGCATCAATGGCTGCTAAAATCCTTAGGTGAAGAACTGATGGGAGACTTCATAATGAATGGATCAAGCTGACAATACTTGAACCCAATGATCAATGTTAAGATGAAAAAAAGAGAGAAGACCAAACATTGCGTGTCTTCTGATGTGATGCATTTGGCAGCACACACCACCAATTATGAAGTATTCTTCTAAAAATGAACCTGAATCTAATCAAGCCCCAAGATCTAACCATGGTTTCCAGGAAATACAAGAGATAAAAGAATATGTTAATTGACACTATTGGGATGAAGTCTGTAAAATCCAGAGTATTTCAAATAAATTGCAAGAAAAAATGGGAAGAGAATCTAGAGATTTTTAAAGAAACTTGCAGGATTTATCAACTAAATTCAGTTTGTGAACCTTGTTTGGATCTTGATTCAAACATGTCAAAAAATTTTAAAAGACTAATTTGCTGATTGACTAGTCGGTAATATTAAAAAATTGTTGGCAAATATTAGCTAATGTCCTTTGCCATTATAATGAAAAATTTACTTTCTGACCTGATATTCAATATCTTTCACTTGAACAAAAGATTTGGTTTAAGTTCTAGATCTGCCATTTACTAGTGTTCCTGAGAAAGTCACTGAATGGCTCAGAACCATCTATGAAGTGAGAACATCATAATATAACATCTTTTTGAGTCACTGTGAAAGTATGAGATGATGAATATGAGAGCACTTAATAAACCATATAAGCCATCTCCCATGACGGATCTCCATGATTCTCTCAAGCATGGCCGATTGTCTGCCTTTGTTCAAGTAATTTCCCCTTACCCAAAATATTCTCCTCTCTCTTGTATCGTACGGATGTCTCACCTTTCCTTCTACCTCCAACCTGTTTAACCTTCTCCATGAAAACATTTTGAATCACTTCAGCCCACAGCAATATTTTTCCTTTTTTCATAGCCCATATATTCTGTAATGTTCACTTGGCTCTCTGAAATGACATTTCTGGATAAATTCTCTTCCCAACTAATCTGAAGGACTCTTGACAACAGGGACTCTCTGTTCTTTATCTATTCTCCCCTCCACCAGCGTCTAGCACAGTGTTTAATTATAAGAATGTGTTTGTTGGTGGTGATAGCTAAAGCTTCAAATAAAAAATTATTCAGAACTCTTTAAACAGTTATGAAAACACAACTCAGTGTAACTTGAATGAAGATAAATTAACTGGTTCATATAGTCAAATTACAGGAAGGGCATGGGTGGTGCTAGTCCTGAAGGATGACTGCTACCAGGGATTGTGGTGCAGGACTTGCTGTCATCTCATTCTCTATGACTGCATGCAGACAATCCTTTCCATGTGACAGCAAGTGTACCTGTGGACAGCTTCCTGCCTGCTTAGTTCCAATTCAAGAGTCCCAGAGAACTTTGATTGGTCTGGCTTGATCTAGTGCCCACTCCCAGACCAACCATCAAAGCCAGGAAGTGAGATGAAGCTCCTATTTGGATCATATATTGGAGATGGGAAGAGAAATGGTTGCCTCCCAAAATAAGCCAAATGCCGCCAGAAGGAGGAAGAAGAGCTGGACAGCTAAACTATGAGGTGTCCATGAGATGGGATACCACTGAGCAGAAGAGGAATAGGATTTGATATGATCTCACATTCTGCATGATCCCCCCTTTCCCCACAGCATTGAGTTTTAGAACTGCAGTTAACATATGCCCTTGGAGTACCCTCAGGGCTGATGTAAAATTAGCCAAAATAGGAATACTTTTGCATTTTCAATAAACTGTTTCCTGTCATTTACCATTTCTGTTGCTTTTCCCCCATTCTTGATGTTCCAAGTTTTTATCTAGTATCATTTTTCTTCTGTCTGAAGAACTTGGTTAGCAATTCTTTTAGAACAAGTCCACTAGCAACAAATTCTCTTAGTTTTCTTTATTCTGATTCACAGAATGTTTTTATTTTAACCTTCATTCCTGAAGCATATTTTCATTGGATATGGAATTCTGGATTGACAGTTCCTTTCTTTCAGCACTTGAAAAATGTTGTGCCACTTTCTTTTCACCTCCAGGGTTTCTGATGAGAAGTCCTCAAGCATTAGAATTGTACCACTATAAGCAATATGTTGTTTTTCTCTTATTGCCTTCAAGATTTTCTCTGTCTTTAGTTTTTAGCAGTTTGATTATGAAGTGGCCAGATATGGATTTCTTTGGGTTGATTCTGTTTGAGATTCATTAAACTTCTTGAATCTGTAGGTTTATGTCTTTCACCAAATTTGATAATTTTTCAGGCACTATTTCTTCAAGATTTTTGTTTTGTTTTGTTTTGTTTTTTCTTCCCCTAGCAATGCAGTTTGTCTCCTTTCCTTCTGGATCTCCAATGACTTAAATGTCAGACTTTTTGGTGCTGTGTGATAAGTCTCTAAATCTCTATTTACTATTGTTTTTCTCTGTTTTTTAGATTAGGTCATGGTTATTTATCTATCCTTAAGTTCATTGACTCTTTCCTCTGTCACTCAGTTTTGCTAGTGAGTCCATCCCGTGTGTTTTTGTTTTGATTATAATTGTATTTCTACATTCTAATATTCCCGTTTTGTTCTATTTATATTTTTTATTCCTTTTCTAAGGCCTTCTGTCTTTCCATTCATGTGAAGCAAATTTGCCCTTACTTTTGGATCATTTTTATTATAGCTGCTCTGAACTCTTTGTCAGATAATTCTAACTCTGTGTCATCTAAGCATCAGCATCTGTTAACTGCCTTTTCCCATGCAAGTTGAGGTTTGTCTGTTTTTTTATGTGCCAAGTAATTTTGAATTGTGTCCTGGACATTTTGATTATTACATTATGAGACTTTGACTATTGCTTAAATTCTATGAAGAATGTTGCTATTTTTGTCTTAGCAGGCAATGAACCTGGTTAAGCTCAGGCCTCACTTTCCAGCCTACTTTCTGTGGGCTGAGGTTCCAGTGTCAATTCAATTTTCAAATTCAAAGGTCTTTGCAGTGCTATTCAGTTCTGCACCTCTGTGCTTCCCCTAGTGGCTAGTCTGGGACCTGGGCAATGGTCTATCTGTTAGTGTTTGCCTGCTGTTGAGAATCAGATCCACACATGTGCAGCTCAGGGATGAGACCTGCAGTTTATAAACACTTTTATGGGGTCTATTCCCATGAATCTCCTTCCCTACGATCTGTCTGTTACTTGTCCACTCCTTGGGGCTTCCCTTTGCAGTTCCCTGGTCAGAAAGCTGAGCTTTGGTCACCCTACTCTGCTGTGTACCTCCCACAACTGTACCCACCTTCAAGTCCAAGCTGGAGGGAAAAAATATAAACTCACCACCAGTTTAATGGTACACGGAAATTGTGTCTTTCTCTCCAACCTGCCTATTACTATTTGCTTTTCAGAGTCCTTGCATAGCATTTCATGCAGTCTCTCCAGGTTTTATAGCTGCATTTCACTGGGAGAGACAGGGTAGAGTGTGCTTATTCCATCTAAACTAGAACTTGAACACGATAGAATGGCTTTAGAGGACATTCTTCAATATGTGCCTCTTCAACATGTGCTTCTGAGGATGTGCCTAAAGACTCATCTTAGACCTCAAAGTCAGGCAAAGGTAGTTTACAGATTTATTTTATGAAACTGTTAGTTCCCCCTTTTTACCCTGATTACTGAAAAACTCAGAAAACATAATTTAGTTCACACAATCTAATTGCAGTGTCTGGCACATAGGAAGTGCAAATGCTTAGTAAACATTAGTCATCTCTATACCTGTCTATCTATCCTCTTATTCCCCATGAGCTAAATGTTATACTCAATCAAACCTTTCTGAGTCTGTTTTTTAAAAATGAATAATTTGACTCTTCCCCGTGTCTTTTATTACTTGACTTTCTCTTGCAGTTATGATAGTCGTTTGGGGACTTATTTTCATCCTATTAATATTTTATGCTGCCTCAAATTCTGTTTGGAAGTAGTCAAGGCATAAATCAACCAATAGATGGCAAAAATATTGTATTCATGGAATGCTTCATGTTTTTAAAACTGCTTCTACTCCTATGTCTGTATTTCATGCTGAATAATACCCCGTGTGAGTGAGGGAGAAAGGTAGCATAAGGCTCCTCTTCAGAAAAGCCCAGCACAGGCAGTGCTGGCTTGGGTATCCTCTGGACACCCCTCCAGCCAAAACACAGATAAATTATTCTACATTTTTATCTTCTCTTAAATGTTATACTAAGACTAAAAGAAGTTTTGTGAGTTTCAGTGTCCTCTGGGGCCCCATGCCCTAGGAAATCCAAGCCTAGGACATTCCCAGTAAGCCCTCTCTTCTCAGACAGCCCTGTCAGTAGCTTATGCATGCCCTTGGGATCCAGGAATCCCTAGAGAAACTGGAGGCTTGATGCCACATGAGGGAACATGATACTGGTGTCTACTCCTTCCAATGTGACTTGGAATTGGGACTCATTTCCTGAGCAGGGTCATCTCGTCCACTCGAGCGGCACTCTCCACTCCTACTCCGGTCCGTGAAGCCAAGTACTTCTTTGTGGGTTGGCACTGAAAGGTAGGCACAGAAACCACTTCAGCTGACACACGAAAGAACATCACTATAACCCTTGCCTGTTACTCAGCTGTATCCTGGATCCCCTCTTCAGTTCAGACGGGGAGGCAGAACCTAGCATTCAGGTAGGCCTCTCTTGTTCCCTCCCTCCCTCGCTTAGTGACACTCAGGAGACAAAGATTGTGGCCATTTCCCTCTGAGGGGGAGCCCACCCAGGGGCAACTTACTTGCCTCTGATAGTTCTAGGAAGTCACATTAATACACAGGAGGCTAGGAAGGAGAGTGCACTCAGGAGCCTTCTTGAAATGTTCCTTCCCCACTTCTAAGGTCAACTTTAGCAGCTGCACATTCCTGGGACTCAGTTGAACTTGTACTAAGCTCACTGCCATGTCTGAACATGGTCAAGGTCTACAGACCAGTACCAGAGGCAGGGATGACTCTGAGTGAGCCTGGGCCTGTCATTTCAATGTCCTCAGCCCAATCCCCACGGACCGCCACCTCAATTCTAAGGAGAGGCTGTGGAGGGGTACAGATATGGCAATAATCCTTCACTCCTCCTTGTGATGCCCTTTGCAATGTGATTTTATAGCTCCTCCCATCAAGAGGTGGACTCCCTCCCATCTCCTTGATTTTGGGCTGATCCTGTAACTTTCAGTGTAATAAGGCCGATAGAATCTAATACAAGTGACGCTTGACAGTTCTGAGCCCAGGCCTTAAGAGGCTCACACACTTCTGCCCTTTGATTGGGATTCCTGTCTCATCCACCTGAGCAAGCCTGAGCTAGTTTACTAGATGAGAAGAGGACTCTTATTACCAGCTCTGCCTCTCCGGGCTACTGGAGGATATGAGACCTCTATATCCTCTTATCCTCCAGTAGATTGGGCAGCCAGAGCTGGTTAGCCCAGTTACCTCCCAACGGAGACCCCAGGCAGGTGAAAGAATCCAGTCAAGGTCAGCAAAGTTGACCCATGGCTGGCCACAGATACAAGAGGAAGCTCATCTAATTCCAGCCTGAATTATCAACCTACAGAATCATAAGCAAATTAAATGCTTATTGATTTAAGCCACCGAATTTTGGAGTCATTTGGTATGTAGCACTAACTAGCCACTGCAGAGGCTGAACACTAAGACAGCTATTTGTCTACCATTTCTTGGGATATTGGAATACAGGGCTTTCGTGGTACCAGTCAGTTGATGGGTGGAGACAGGAAGGGGTGGGAGTGGAGGGAGCAGCCTGTTAAGGTTGTGTCTTGGGAGACGTTGTTGCTATCTCAGTACTCTCAAGTAGCAGGAGGAGCCAAAGACGGAATAGAATGTAGTAAACAGGAGCCCAGAGGAGCAGCTAGAGATGCTCTTAAAACCATCACGGAGACTTCCAAAAAACTTTAAGAGAAAGACCAAGGGCTAGAGATCTTATGGAGCCAATGTGGTTGGAGCTAGAAAGACCGTGTCATTTTAATATTACATCTGAGGATACTCTGATTGAATTTCTTTTTTTTCTTTTAACCTCAAATGAGAGATTGTAACTTTCCAAAAGACATTAGAAATAGGAAGTTTTCGGCCAGACACAGTGGCTCACACCTGTCATCCCAGCACTTTTGGAGGCCAAGGCAGGAGGATCCCTTAAGGCCAGGAGTTTGAGATCAGCTTGGGCAACATAGCAAGACCCCATATCTAGAATAAAATAAAATAGAAATACAAAGTTTTAGCAAATTTGTTACACATGAATTCTTCCGAATAGTGAAAAAAAATCAGTAGATTGTGTTTATTCATCCTCAAAGGATTCTTTATTGCCAATTCTTTGGGGATGAGAAGAATAAAAACTGAGAAATGTAAAGACTAGCAGCATTTATCACATAGTCATTGTACACATGAAGAAAGTGAAGAGCACATCAACAAATACTGTTATTGTGGCAAAGAAAGAAGTCTGGTGCTTACTTATATTGGGTTCTCTTCTCCTTCCAGGCAAGTGTGAAGATTACACATCTCTGCTCACTCCCCTTCCCACAGGGAAAAGAAACATGACTACTGCAGCCAGTGTGGCAGTGAACAGCAGGGACTCTGTCATTTCTGAGCTGAAGCATTTCAATGTTTGTATAGAACCCTCCACCATTCTCGCCTGCCACATGGACTAAAGAGGTTGTGTGTTCCAGATGGCAAAGCCACAGGGTGGTGGTGTCTCTGTCTGCCTGGATCACTGAGCTAGGCAATGAAATGATGCTGCCTTAGAAGTTACCCAGGGCTGCAACAGGCATTGCACAAACATGAAATCAACTTCAATCGTGTCAGACCACTGAGATGTTGGCATTGCTTGTTACTGAAGCGTTCCCTGACCTTGTCTGACTAATGCAGTATTGAAAAGCTGACGTGCGATTTTAAAAACTATGAATTTTGCAAATACATTACAAAAATGAGGAAAAAATTATTGTGCTGCTGTTCAATGCAGATTTTACATGGTTTAATTTTTGGCAAGCAAGATCTAGTGTTCAGAGGAGCATCCAAAAAACTTTGTGAGCGTGCACATGATAATGGAAATTTTATCCATTTGGCAGAAGCCACAGCCAAATTTGATAATATTATGGCAGAATGTTCCTGCATAATATAAATGTTGACACTAAATAATATTGCACCTATTTAGAGAATGAAATACAAACTAATTAAAAGTGTAGCAGATGCAGTGAGGGAAATAGTCTGAATAAGGCAAAAAGAGAAAAGTATTATTCATGATTTTGGCTACAATCTTGATGTGTTTGAGACACAACCCCTGACAGATGCAGAACAAAAAACATTTTTTGTTGTTGGATTTGTGGATTCTCAAAATGCAAATATTTCTATATGTAAACATATTGGGGATTTTTTTCTCCAGCAAATGTCACAACTGGAGAAGGATTATAAACAGTGTTAGTAAACCACTTACAAAACCAATCAAGAATAAAATAATTTGAAGCGCCTTGAATATCATAATATTGCAAATATGCATGGAACACAGGACAGAATGAAACAGATGACTTTAAGAAATGATTCTAGGGCATTTTCTCTTCCTTGACTGGATATTTTAATCTGAGTAGTGAATGGTGCAGGAAAAATCTCTTCTGACACCACTGAATTTTTTTGATACCATCCAGATCTGTACAACTGCCTTTCAGCTTCAGTGAAATGTTGTGTATTAAAAACACATTTACCAAACATAAATTTGAAAAACTGTGAAATGCATGATGGGAGAATTGAGTTTATGCCATTATGGCACTAAAAACTTAATTAGAGTCTCTATCCAATTCTTCTTTAGAAAATTTTGGTATATTAATAAAGACAAGGATTATAAAATTCAAGCCAAAGGTCAGCTTTCAAAAACATCCACTGTTAAGTTGATTTGCTCAGGAGTCATTTGGGAATATGTTTTAAGTAAAATTAATGCTATGTATATCCACAATGATATGGGAGCTGAAATTCAACATATTGCCGTAAGAAGCATCCAAAGCAATTGTGCATCTGCAGAGGCTTATTGTGTCAACTGGGAGATGGGGTGAGAGTGGAGGCTTTTCTTTTTGTTGAAAGAAGGAAGAAGGTTGTTGGTGTCTAGACTCATGGTAAGAGGGGTAGGCTGTGTGCAGTGGCTCACGCCTGTAATCCCAATACTTTGGGAGGCCAAGGTGGGTGGATCACCTGAGGTCAGGAGTCCAAGACCAGCCTGGCCAACATGGTGAAACCTCGTCTCTACTAAAAATAAAAAAATTAGTCAGGCATGGTGGCAGGTGCCTGTAATCCCAGCTTCTTGGGAGGCTGAAGCAGAAGAATCGCTTGATCCCTGGAGGCAGAGGTTGCAGTGAGTCAAGATCATGCCATTGCATTCCAGCCTAGGTGACAGAGTGAGACATTGTCTCAAAAAAAAAAAAAGTGGGGTGGTTGAAGCCATGGCTTGGGAGGAGGCAGCCTGCCTTGTGGCATGGTAGGCAGGAGACCAACCAGGAGTGGTCCCTGGTGAAGGGCCTCTGCCATTGAGATCCCCAAAGTTTCATGTCTGATGGCCAGTGGCCAGTGATCTTTTCTAAATGGACATTCCATCAACCCAGGCCTTCAATAAAACTTTGTCAAACTCCACAGCTGCTACTTGGGTCCAGACTCAAACTCCCACCTCCTGGGAGGCAGTGACAGGGCAGCAAGACAGAACGAGAGATGCAGGGAGTACATCTGGCCAAAGTGACAAGCAGCCATACTGCCTGCTGGTGTGCAGTTCTGATGACAACTAAGGCAACTTCATACATAACAGCACAAAGTTAATTTAACATGTTTGACTCTGTTATTTCATTCTAGTGCCATAGATAAGATTTTTTTGAGTAGTTGCTATGTATCAGACTCTATTCTAAGTTCTTTGTGAATATTAATTAATTTAATCCTTAAAGCTACCTCACTATTGTACCTATTTTATAGATTAGGAAACTAAGGCTCAAAGAGATTACACTAATTACCTAAGGTCAAATTAATTACAGAGTCTGGCTCCAGAGTTCACACTCTTAACCAGAGTGCAACAGAATCTGAACGTTACCCTTATAACCAAATGGTTCATGATAGTGGCCTGAGTTTTACTCCTAGAAAGAAAACATACACACACACACACACACACACACACACACACACACACACACAGTTCCCCAGATAAATTCAAAACCTGCTAGCAGCTTACAATTAGCTTGAAACTGCTTCTGGACCAAGTGTGGTGGCTCATGTTTGTAATCCCAGCACTCTGGGGGGCTGAGGTGGGAGGATCGCTTGAGTCTAGGAGTTCAAAACCAGCCTGGGCTACACAGTGAAACCCTGTCTCTACAAAAAATACAAAAATTAGCTGGGGAGGTGAGGGGGTGGGTGGTGGTGGTGGACACATGCTTGTGGTCCCAGCTACTTGAAAGGCTGAGGTGGGAGGATCACTTGAGCCCAGGAGGTCAAGGCTGCAGTGAGCCATAATCACGACACTGCACTGTAGCCTGGGCAACAGAGTGAGACCCTATCTCAGAGTAAAAAGGGAAGAGGAAGAGAGGGAAGAGGAGGGGAGGGGAGGGAAAAGAAGAGAAGGAAAGGGAAAAGAAAGGAAGGGAAGGGAAGGGCAGAACTGCTTCAGACTATCAATGTTTCAGAAATGCTGATGTCCAACCTCAGAATCTGCCTTTGCTCATTTGTCTCTGATATGCTTTGGCTTTGTGTCCTCACCCAAATCTCATGTTGAATTGTAATCCCCATGTGTTGAAGGAGGGACCTGGAGGAAGGTGATTGGATCATGGGGGTGGTTCCCCCATGCTGTTCTCATGATAGTAAGTGAGTTCTCACAAGATCTGATGGTTTAAACGTGTGTAGCAGTGACTCCTCATTCTCTGTCTCTCCTGCTCCACCATGGTAAGCCGTCCCAGTTTCCCCCCACCTTCTACCACAATTGTAGATTTCCTGAGGCCTCCTAACCATGCTTCCTGCACAGCCTGTGGAACTGTGAGTCAATTGAAACTGTTTTCTTCATAAATGACCCAGTCTCAGGTAGTTTAGCTGTGAGAATGGACTAATACAGTCTACCAAGCAGGTTGTGGGCTTCCCTATCTCAGTGTGGGCTAAGAGAGTGTCAGTGCCCCACATTGGCAGGAAAGCCTGCTGCCACCCCTCAGCAGAGAGAGAAGGGCATCGTGTGCCTGGGAAACGGAGCAGGAAAACTTTCACTCTTACAATGATTGGGGTGGAGGAGGAATCTTTGTTCCCAGGCCAGAGGCCATGCAGCAGCTACTTGGGAAAGGAAGGAGTGACCCTCCCATTCCTGCCCAAAGCTCTGGCTACATCTTAGGGCATCTTTTGCCAAAGTCATGGAACATCAAAGTTATGGTGACCAACTTCACTTAGTTTCCCACAACTTTCCCCCTTCTAGATGTGGAAGTCTCACATCCTGGAATTCCCCCTTCAATCCTGGGAAAACTGGAACAGTAGGCATAATGATCAAAGAAGAAGTCAAGGAAAACCTTTTCCACTCTAGCCTCAAATCTGAAAGCCAAATCCTCCAATTCTCCCATCCCATGGAAGCCAGGAGGTCCCAAACCCTCACTATCAGATGACAGACTGCGCCTCGCCGCTCTTAGTCCTAAGGGACTTGATATCTCCTTAGGGCACTGAGTTGAGGCATTGAGGACACAGACCTCGCATTCCATCTGCATGCTCCCATCTCCCCAGAGGCTGCCAAAAATTGGACACTGGGAGATGGAGATGCTTGGCAGCTGGAGTCACTCCCAGCCTCGGGCAAATTTTCCAGGCTTTTACATCTTTGGATGAGATGGCAATATTCCCCCTTTCTTCCAGATCCACACTGCCTAGGGTCAGAGATGCAGGGAGCTGGCCAAAATGCCTTTCTCTGTGATAAAGAGGCCACAGCATTAAATCCCTTGAGTTCATCAACAGGTAACAAAATATGATTTGGCTTTGACTGAAAAGAAACTGTGAAACCTTCAAGGTGCTCTCTGTTGCTAACGGACTCTCCAAAGGGGTCCTAGTCCCCAGCATGGCTACAGACATTCACTGCATGTAATCCAGACCTCATCTAATGCTATAAGTAAATAAACTCTGAACATTCAGAGAAAACAAATCACCAGTCCATCAAAATCCTTGGGGTAAATTAGTTCAGCAGACTGGACTAGAGACACACTCCGTGACTCACCCCCACCCAGAGTAAATAAGGGAAGATTAAGCACAACTTGATTGAATCATGCTGAAGTTTGGCATAACTCAACAAACAGATCAGCCTGAAATCTCACATTAGGAACACATAATCTCATAAAATTTATGACTGTTATTGCTCACCACATATGTTTCTGGGTTACTGTGTGCTGGGCTTCGAGCGAGCTTCATTGCTGGGGTCTTGAGGGGGCTGCCTGCTGATCCACAGCATATTTCAAGAAAGAAGGCACGTTCCTGGTTGACACTCTTTGGCCTGAGCTTCCACATGGCCTGGCCATGGCAGCAAAGGAGGCTGGAGGGGGCATATTGGCAGTGGGAAGGGGGTTTTGTGCCGTGCCCCAAGCAGGCCCCTTGGCAAGCTCTCTTTGAGATGCTGAAGAGAAGACTGGCAGGCAAATCGTTTTTATCTCTCTTAGCCTCAGTTTCCTCATTTGCAAAATAAAGGGTAAAATTAGACCATCTCAGGTCTTTTCAAGAAGATCAAGGGGGTGATTCATTTAAAGAGAAATCATGAATTGCTGATCTACTTCGCTCCATCTCCAAAAGGAAGCCAGAGCAAGAACTGGTCACGATGTCACCAGCAGAGAGCGGTAGAGATGGGATGTGGCTTGCAGGAGGCCATGGAATGCCAGCCCTGAGGTCTGGGAGGAGTTGAGAGATGGCTGCAGGCTTCGAGAGGGTCACCCTCAATTGCTGCCCAGAGCCAAAACAGCATTCAGAAGTGTTTGCAACCTTGTATCGCCACTCCATCTTCCATTGCCCATTGATGGAGACCCTTTTCCCCTCTGAGCCCAAATGCAACTGATGATCCTTTTTGAGAGAAGCTACTACCCACCCATCAGATTCTGGTGGTGAGCAAGAGCTGCTCTCCAACCCAAAAGATGTTCAGGGTCCCTCCAGGCCCAGGCTCAGGGATTCCAGATCTGACCATAGAGACTCCAGAATACAGAGTCAGTGACAAGCCAAAGCCCCAAGAGAGGGAGCCAGTTCCCTGAAGTGAAGGTCCATTGTTTACAGGAGATAGTTGCTGAAGTCCAAGTCTAGGGATTCCATAATGAAAGGAAGACCAAGCCCATGAGCCCTTGACTCATTTATTGAAGCCTAGAGCAAGGCAAGAGAGTCCCAGGCCCCAAGGCTATGCCCCCCAGTGTCACCATGAGAGAACACACGTGTGGCAGAGGCAGGTGACATGTAGACACAACAGGTACCTGCCGTGCTGAGGTTCGTCTCTCCCTGCACCCATCCCAGGCTCTGCCCTGAACATCTCATCTCAGCAATCTCTCTCATGTGGATCCCCTGCCTTCCCTGCCAACAGCCAAGGTCTGACCCTTCTGACTCTTGGGCCCCCTTCCAGGCTCTCCCTGTTCCATTTCCAGCACTGCTAGCTACATCCAGAAAGTTTTGAACAAAAGAGTAACATTTTTCTTTCTGGCTTGTTCATTTTCATTATGATTTTCACAGCCAATTCCCATAAATCTGCTACAATAAAAGTCCCTATTCATCATCTATGTTCTTCTAAATAACCTTAGATTTGATTTGAAGTCTACTTCAGTTAATATTTTGCCTTTTTTAAAAAAAATAGTTTGGTTGTTTTTTCCTGATTGTAACTCAGATATCAGCTGGGGACCGCCCTGCCCTTCAACATCTGTGAAATGTCTTGTGGCAGACTATATTTTCCAAATAATGCCACAACATTATTTTCAATCCCATATGCTCATTCCAGAACTTTGCGACTCCTCCATTGAGAGATGGGGGCTGTGTCATCACCCCTTGAATCTGGGTGGGCCTTTTGATGGCTTCCACTGATAGAGTGCATGTAAGTGACTCTGTGTGACTTCCAAAAAGCTGAATCAGGAAGGCCACACAGCTTCCACCTGGCTCTCTCTCTCAGGACACACACCTTAGGAGCCATGGAGAGCCACGTAAGAAGTCCAGCCCCCGGAAGATGCCCAGCTGCCAGCACCATGCAGAAACCACATAGAGATGGAGAGAAATTGCAAGAAGCCCCAGCTGCTCCAGCTCCACCTGCCTGAGCCCCTCTAGCCCAGACACCAGACATGTGGATGGAGAAGCCTTTTCTGGGACTCCAGCTGCAACTGCAGGAGAGACCCGACACAAGAGCCACCCAGCAGAGCCCAGCCAACCCCCAGAACCTGGCAAGATATAATAAATGATTATTGTTATTTGATGCCAATAAGTTTGAATTTTTTTTTTAATGCAGCAATGGATAACAGGGACAATTTGGCTCAAGCTCAAGCAGTTCTGTGTCCTGTGAAACTCATAAGGCTTTCCAAGGCTTCTGCTGATTCCTGGAAGAACAGATGAATTGTTCACTTGTGGGTTATATATGTTCAGATGCTGCCTCTGTCCTACCCCACATAACGTATGAAATTTGGCCCCAATTTCATGTCCCACAACAACAATCACTCACACCAAGCATCTGAGCAGGTAGTAGACCATGTGGGAAATTTAAGGTTGTGTTGCTGACCACATGGGACTTGGTCAACTTGTTGCTCTTCTCCCCACCTCATCCCAGTCTCCTCTCCTCTCAGGTTGCTCTGGGAATGCACATTCTTCTCCTTCTTCTATGAAGAGTAATTCAGGCTCCTCCAAGTGCCTAATCCCAAACATCCACACTCAAGCATGTCAAGAATCCAATTTTACTGGAGCCAAATGAGGTTATAGACAAGCAATTATTCTTGTGTGCATGTATTATAAAAAAATTCAAGGAACACTTAGAAAAATAAAAGAAGAAAGTAAAAATTACCCCCAAATCCCACTACCCAGAGATGACCCCTATTAATGTTTGGTAAACATCCTATCAGTAAACAATTTTACATACGTAAGATTATACTATCCTTGCTGTACTATACTTCCCCAGGTATCATTAGTATTAATAATAGCTTTACCATTTATTTAGCACCTACTAAGTACTTAGCAATTGTATAAAGGTAGCATCCTCTAATCCTACCACAATGCATTATTATCTTCTTTTTCCTAAGGGATCTTGGGGAGAGTCAGAGCAGGGACCTGAACCCAGACTCACCCAAACATACGACCGGTGCACTTGCCACTGAGCCATTCAGCCATAGCTGAATCTTCCCCTAGACCTGCGTATCACATGGAGAGACCATCCTGGCCTGCACGTCTTGAAACAGGTCTAGCATTCAAACACGTTCTTGTGTCCTCTTTCAGAGAGTCCAGGGGATCGGAGCTCCCTGGAGTCTGTGGTTGGCTCATTCTTGGTGAGGCTGAGTTGCTGAAAGGAAGGGAAAGTATGGGCCCCACAGGAGAAACAGGGAGGGTTCTGTGTCCTCAGCATAGCAGAGCAAATCCAGATAGGAGCCCTCCTTTGCCTCTGTGTCTGTGGGACCAGGGGGCCCTGCTGTCCCGGGAGTCTGGGGTGGTCTGCGGTGAGTTTGGCGTGAGCCATCTGCCTCCTTCTCCCAGGGAGTGTTTGTCCTGAGTCCTAGGGCCTCATCTGCGCAGGGCCAGCCAGGCGAGGAGGACATGCCTTGGGAACAGTCTGTGCTTGTTCCATTAGCCCTAGAAGAGACTCTGCCAGGTAGTACTTGCCCTTCCCTGGGGAGCAGCATGCAGTATGTTCTCTGTCAACCTTTACTGATGAGCACATTTTCCAAGCAGAGCCCCAGGGGACTAGCATCTGCTCTGACCTCTTCCAGAGAAACCCCGGGTGAGATGCTGAGGGAGGGGACCCCATGCTGGGGGCACTGTAGCCCCAGAAGAGGAGGCGCAGCCTCCGGGGAGGGCCTGACCTTTCCTTTGATGACTTTCTTGGGCCTTGAGCTCATTGTGAAGAAATAAAAACTGAGCTATCAATCTGTCCCCAGCTGTTCCCACAGCTGCTGACATTTGAGGGAGGCCAAGGGCAGCGGTTCCTCCCCACCACACAACCACACTCCCAGCTGTCCACTTGAAGGTGGGCCTGCCTTGCAGGAGGTCCCCTTTGACTCCAGAGGCTCAGACACCCCCAACTCAGGGTGGGTGTTCAAAAGTTAGGCTGTGAATCCATAAGCCGCAGACTTGAGTTCTGGCTGCGACTTATTGGCTTGAACCCAGGATAATTTGCTTAACTCTTCTGAGCCTGGGCTTCCCCATCATCTTAGTTTTGTTTTCCCCACAGAAGTTGCCCCTAAGCTAGGGGTTCTGGTGCTGGTGTTTTAATTGGGAGGTGGTCCCAGGAAGCCCCAGCAGGGGAGCAGGTAAGGAAGGGAAGACAATGAAAGAGCATTGTCAAGCTAGTGACAAAACAAAAGCTTAATCCTGCTGGGGAACCTTTGAGGCAGTATAGAATACATGTCCTGGAATTATCCACCATCTCCCTAACCCCAGGGCAAAGGAGCTGGCATGTTGATCCACCAATTCCCACCAATCATTGTTTGAGGGCTGCCCCCGGGGAAGCGGTCAGGGATCATACCTGTGTCCCTCTGTCCTGCCCTATGCACAGGTAGAGCAGGCTCCAACCACCAGAGACAGCCTCAGAGTCACACACTACTCTTGCACACAACTCTTGTTACAAAGTAGACAGGGTGCTATGGGCAACCGAGGACACGTCTTCATTCTCAAACCTCCAGTGCCCTCCAGTGCTATGTTGAGTACCAAGGGAATATGGTGGGGCACCCTCAGCCTCTGCCACCACCACCTCTAAAACAAGAGAAATGACACTGGCTGCTTAAGATGGCTGTGGGGTTATATGCAGATTTTGTTTTATTTGATTTGTTACAGCAGGCGGCTGACTTGGTTGAACTCACACTGCATATTCTGTCTGCTGGGTGGCAGCTCAAATCCTCACAAATGCATCATTAGGTCAGCCAGAGATTGGGGCAGAGTTTGTGCTCGGAATTTAGTGCTTATCCTCTTTTGATCAGTCCTTTCAACTATATCGTCTCCATTTACAGTGAATATAGTTTCCTCAAACTCTGTCCTTTTGCTGGAAAAACTATATGCTGTTTCTAAGAGTTTTAGCTTCTCTCCATGGCACACGCACTGGCTGGCTTTTTAAAAGTTGACCATGCGGCAGGTGCAGTGCTTCATGCCTGTAATCTCAGCACTTTGGGAGACTGAGGTGGGAGAACAGCTTGAGGCTGTGAGTTTGAGACTAGCTTGGACAACAAAGCAAGACTCTATCTCTACAAACAATAAAAAATTGGCTGGGTGTGGTGGTGCTTGCCTGTACTTGGAAAGCTGAGGTGGGAGGATTGCTTGAGTCTGGGAGGTCAAGGCTGCAATGAGCCATGATCACACCACTGAACTCCAGCCTGGGCAACAGAATGAGACCCTGTCTCAATAATAAATCAATAAAATAAAAGGTGACTATAGATTCCCATTTTGCTTAACAATAAGCTGAATGAATCAGCACACAATAACTAGGGTTGAGACAGTCAATCAAATAAAACCCACAATCCAGTTAAGGACCAGTCCTGAATACAGATAACCTGTCCCATTTTCCAGTCATGTCTCCACCACATGACTCAACTTTCAGTTTGGAGGAAAAAAAATGCCCCTGTAGCTATGTGGCCTTTTATTGTTTCTGTAATGCATCCTGCCTATTTGACCCCAGAGATATCAATATTCCAACAGTTCTTGTTCCTGCCTCAGTGTATCTTACACAGGACATCATCCCCAGAAAGTCTACTAATCCCCATAACCTTATCCCACCCTCTCTCACTCAGCTAAAATTTTCTGAGAATCCACTTCTGATGGTGCCCCTAGGAGAAGGAGGACAATTTTGGATGAGTGGGGAGATGCCACGCTTCCAGATTGTTCTGAGGATTACATAAGTTAATACATAGAATGTGCTTAGGACTTGTCTTGCATATAGGCACATAATAAGTCCTTAATAAATGGTGATGGTGGTAATACTGTTATTATTGTTATCTTATTATTATTCTCTCTTCTTAGTTGTAAATGTCATAAGCATAGAGTAGCAACTCAATCACTGTGCACGAAACGTAACTTAATTTGAAAGATGCCCTCCATCATAGCCTGGAATCAGAGCCTAATTAGCAGTGGGTCAGGAAATACAGATGCCTCCCTCGGAATGGTGATACTAAGGTGTATTAGTCCATGTTCACACTGCTGATAAAGACATACCTGAGACTGAGCAATCTACAAAAGAAAGAGGTTTATGGACTTGCAGTTCCACATGGCTGGGGAGGCCTCACAATCATGGCAGAAGGCAAAGAGGAGCAAGTCATGTCTTACGTGGATGGCAGCGGGCAAAGAGAGAGCTTGTGTGGGGGATCTCCTCTTTTTACAACCAACAGATCTCATGGGACTTATTCACTATCACAGGATTAGCATGGAAAAGACTTGGCCCCATGACTCAATTACCTCTCACCGGGTCCCTTCCACAACACGTGGGAATTCAACATGAGATTTTGGTGGGGATGCAGCCAAACCATATCATAAGCTGACCCAGGTCAGTGTCACCTCCGCCAAGAGGCCTCCTTTTCCATCTGAATTTGGCACTCTCCTCTATGTTCCCATTGCACACTACTCTTGTTCCAAAGTAGACTGGGTGCTATGGCAACCAAGGATGCATCTTCATTCTCCACACCTCCAGTGCCTGACACACAATCAACATCCAGTAAGTGTTTGCTAACTGAATATCGGCTTACTTATCGTCCCCCCAAGCATATTCTTTCATTTAGTTCCGCTTTCATTTTAGGTTTGGGGGTACATATGCTGGTGTGTTACATAGTAAATTGTGTGTTGCAGGTGTTTGTGTACAAATGATCCCATCACACAGGTAGTGAGCATAGTACCCAATAGTTTTTCAACCCTTCCCCCACTCCCAACCTCCCCCCTCTAGGAGTCCCCAGGGTCTACTGTTCTCATCTTTGTGTCTGCCCCCACACATTGTAATGTCTAGCTAGTACAGTACCCGCCCATGGTAGAGACTTACAGGTTTATTAAGTGTATGAAGGGCACGCTTTGCTTCATTACATCCAGGTGAAAGAAATGTACTTTTTTCCTTCTAAACCTAGTTAAATCTGGCTCTAGCCCTCACATGCCTGACTGAGAACTGTCTGATACATTGATTCACTAACACTCAATTCTAATCCCTTATCTGCATCTTTTATTGAGGCTGAGGAAGCTACAATGCTCTTTTTTTCCCAGCATCCCTTGTAGTTAGGAGTGGTCAGGAGGTACAGTATAGGCTGCTGATGAAATGTAAGACATTTGCTGGCAATGTCATTACTCTTTCCTTCTTCCTGTCTGTTATACAGACACATGCCGGGGGGTACAACAGCCCCCTTGAAAACATGAGGTGACAGTGTGAGGAAAAGACTGAGACAGTCACCCCTGAGCCAGCCTTGGTGTCCCTCAGTCATGAACCAGTGCCTCCAGACATCTGCCTGCAGGCTATTGGTTAAAAGAGCTCCAGTTAAGTCTTCTGAATTTAATTCCTCACTGAAACCAGGTGGAGTACCTCTCTTTCCAGAGGAGCCTGAGGAGGGGTAGATAAGAGATGTTTATCCACTTATCCTGCCACAAATGAATGAAAACATCTTGCTCAGGTAGTTTAAGTTTAGAATTAAGCATGGAATTTCTCTTCTGTAAAATAAGGAAGTTGGACCAGGTGATGGCAAAGATTCTCACCCTGGAGTCCAGCCTGGAAGAGGCAGCCATGCTGGTGACACCCTGTGATCCCCACCCTTCCTGACTCAAGCTGAACTCGCTAAGAGAGTGCAAGGTCCAAATAGAGAGTGTTCCAGGCTATTCCTATGTTCTTCACCAACCTGCGAGCAAAGGGAGCACTGGAGAGGAAGAGAGTGACAACACACCCTGCGGAGTCACTGGGACTGAAGGAGGCCAAACGCCATGAGCAGTCAGCAGGTAGGTAAGAACCAGCTCAACTTGAAAGCCAAAGACTTAGAGAGCTGTAAAGTTTAGAGCTGAAGAGTCGACTGCCATGGTGTGAGTGTGGTGGAGAGAGGGTGGGGATATTTATGAAGCTGATTCTAGAGACCAGAACAGTAGCTGATGGGGAAGACCTGTCTTCTTCTTAACCTCCTGTAGACTTGAAATTCTAGGAGGAGCTAGCCCACTCAGATGTGTGCATGTGTATGCACACGTGTGTGCGTGTGTGTGTGTGTGTGTGCATGCGTGGTATGACTACTGGCCCTTTAGCCTCCACGCTGGTTGAGGGGAAAGCTTTATGCTGTCCTATCTCAGCGCCAGTGGGCTTCAGAATCTCTAAATGGAACCTGCAATCACTTGAATATGGGGAAAGAAAGGGAGCAACTAAGCCCTTGCCGTGGGTCAGACATTGTGCTGGCACCTGCATGTCCATTGCACTCACAGTGAGTCTGCAAGGTAGATGACCAAACCCACTTCATTGACTTTGCAGAGAGCACCTGATGAGACCAGAACTCACCACTGGCAGGGCCGCTCCCCTGAGCTTTCTCATTTCCTGCTTGCACAACTAAGATCTGTGTGGCTGTGTGTAAGTCACTCAGCCTTTAAGAACCTCAATTTGCCATCTGAAAAAAGGAGGCAGTTTGGAGTTGCAGGCTTCTTCTTGGTCCTCAAGTGTTATAGTAAGGAGAGAATTAAATCACATTTGTGAATTCTTTAAAAAATTGTGAAGTGTCATGACAATGAAAGGATTATAATTATTTTCCACAACAACAATAATAATAAGCTAAATGTGATTCTGGCATAAACATGCAATAGCTAAGATTCAGTGATGTAGAGCAGATCAATTTGGGGAAGATTATACTTCATCTGCATTTCACAAGCCAGTGGAAGTGCACATTGCCACAGCCATGAGAAAGACCAGGAGAAGAGAAAGGCTCATAAATTCAGCAAGTCTTCCCAGCTTTGGTTGACTCAAAGGCACAACAATTTATTCTCGAATACTCTGCCGGGCTTAAGGGAAGACTCAATGATTAAAATATACTCTCAAAGCCTTTAAGAGAGTTTAAGCAATCGTTTGTATTCTAAATAGGCCTTCCTGACACAATCTCCTTAAAATGTTAGATCAGAAAAAGAGTTCAAAGCCAGAGGCTCACTGGCAGCGCTCCTGCTGTTCTATCAAGTTGACTGTGGGTTCCCGTTCTGCTTAGACAATAGGCTGGATAAATGAGCATGCATAGCCAGGGCTTGGGAATCTAATCTAATGAAACCTTCCATTAAATTAATCTGACACAGCTTTGGCCATTTTTCTGGAGCAGTCCTGAATTCAGATACTCTATCCTATTATCCAGCTGTGTCTCCTACAATGTCACCCAATTCTGAGTTGGAAAGGAAGCGTCCCCTGTTGCTATGCGGTCTCCTACTGTTTCTGTAATTCAGCTTGCCTTGTTTAAACCTCATGAACGCCCTGAGCTCACACTCCTCCACTCTCTTCTCTCTTCTCACACAGGATCTCTCATCCCGAAATTGTCTCCTCAGCCCCATGCCCTGGTCCACTCAGTTGGAGCTTTCTCGGAATCTCTTGCTGATGATGCCCCCTGGAGAATGCTGATGATTCTGGGTGAGGAGAGGCGCCACATCTTGGAGCATCTAAAGTCACCAGCCCATGAGACGCAAGAGCAGTGCTGGGCTCCATACAGAGATAGAAGAAGCACCCTTCTCCCACGTTTAGTCCATGAGCCTCAAAGCACCTCTGCTTATACCAGTGTCCTCAACCTCCTCGTAACAGCAGCCCCTCTGGCTTTCCTTCTAAGCCCTCTGTCTGCACGAGGAACCCACAAGGGACTGACCCTCTGCCATTCCCTCCATCCTTCAGTCTCGACTTCTCTTCCTTCCCAAGGCAACTCTACCATCGACGCCTTCTATACTCTCTGGCCATCAAAGGCCCAGTGCATGTCACTGCCTGTAGATGGGAGCTCAGAGTTCCACAGATGGACCATCCATTCAATCAAAAGCAAACCTCACATCTCTCTGAATCCCATTTTGGAAGCAGCTACTGTAAGTGTTATTGCTGAGTTTAAAATGAGGAAACTGAGGCCAGTATAAGAAAAGTAAATGCCAGTTTATTCAGCTCTGGGGCGAGGTTCTATGGTCCGGGAAAAGGGGGCCAGAGAAGTTGCGCTGACTTCCTGGGGCGTGGGGTTTTTATAGCTATAGGGAACGAGGGGTAGCAGGGCACTCTGATTGGTTACGGGAGAGCAGGATTGAGACGGGGCGGGCCGCTATTGGTGGGTAGATTGTTGGGCAGGTTTTCCTAATGCAAGCTCCAGCTGGGGTTGTATCAGCTGGAGCCTTCCAGGAGAGCATGTGTGCAGAGGTGCGTGCCGTGTGCAGGGGCTGGTGCTGTGCATGTGTGCACACATAGGCACTGGGTGCAGAATAGGTGGGTGTGTCCAGCCTCCTGGTGAGGCAGCCGGCCTTACATTCCGACCCTTTTGATAATATAGGACTCCGCTTCTTTCTGGCTACGTCCTGCTGAATGGGGGCAAAGTGAGGGAGAAGGGTCAGTTGGCCGGTGCCTTGGTTGGGAGCCGGACATAGGGGTGAAGTAGCATCTGGTTTATGGCCACCCTGGAAATTTCCCTCATGCTGGCCTGTAAAAACCTAAGGAAAAAAGGGGCTAACATTAACAGGAGACAAACTACGATGATGGGAGTGATAATAGGAGTCAGCCAGGTAAGCATGGGGGATTGCCACCAGTTGAGAGGCGAGACTGATGCATTTTGCTTCTTGCAGAGGTCTTCTTGGAGGCAATAGAGAGTGTTGACATTTTCCTCTACAAGGCCTGTTTCATTGATATAATAGCAGCATTGTTCCTGAAGAAACAGACAGGTACCTCCCTTTTCTGCTGTTAGCAGGTCAAGGGCCCATCGGTTCTGGAGAGTTACCTGGGCCAGCGACGTGATTTGTCTCTGGAGGGAGGTGAGGGAGGTGGCTGATGCTTTGATAGCCACGCGAAGCTTGTCCTCTAGTTGAGTGGCCAAAGTGACACTGTAGCCTAGAGCGCCGCTACCCAGAGAGGATGCTAGAGAGAGACCAACGACCATTGGGAGGAAGACTGCTCGTCTGTCTTGGTGATTAAGGGAAGGTAGAAGGAGGGATAGAAATTCGGCCTGTCCATATACTTCTAACTGTGGAACTAAGGTGACAGGCACACAAGGAAAAGGGAAGGAAGCATTAATAACTTTGGTTAACGTTCCATTACGCCAGAATTATCCTCCTGGCAGTGCGTAGAGGGAGGATTTTACTTTTACTGTGGTGTTACAGCTGAGATTTAAGCTGCTGGCTGTCTTATAGCAGAGAGAAAAATTTTGAGAATGTACTTTGAACAAGGGGATATTCATTAAGGTGGTGAGGGGGACCGTGGCCAAGGGGGGCTGCTGAGAGAGGCACATAGAAAACAGTGGGTGAGGTTTACGGTTTTGGTTAGATTTAACATGTTGGCCCCCTGCTGTACTAGAGTTAACCAGGAGAAAGGTTGAGAGGTGCTATCTGTGAATTGGTTAGTTAGGGCGGCCTCATTTTCTAAGATTGTATGGCTTACAGAGCTGAGTTGTGCTATAACTTCAGGGACAATGCGGGTATAGGATCGGAATATGAGCCATGTTCCCTGGGGGTGGCTGTTGAGCCAAAAATTGTAGGTTTTTCCAGTGACTCCCTTTACGCAGTGGTCAACCCAGGAATCACGGATGGTGAGGAACAGCTTATGTGTGTTTTTACTCCAGGTTCCCTTGAGTACCTGCTTGCCATCTTTGCAGTTGTTTTGGGATTCGTGGCACTCTGCGGGTGTGTGTATTTCACAGGAGTTATAAGGACATCCGCCATAAGTGGTGTTCCACCAATGGCAATAGTCATGTTTTTGGTCATAGAGGAAGCACAACCCGGGGGTAGGGGAGGAGACCTGAAGAGTCTTGGCTTTTGTTTTTTCAATTTCAATTATTACTGCTGACTGGTAGCCAGTGGGTTGGCAGTCTGCTTGGGCAATGTAGTGAGCCCTGGTAGTGGGACCCTCAACCCAGGATTCCTGGGTATAGAAGCGCCAAACATATGAGTTGGCTTCAAGAGGAGATATTAGAAGGACTGTCAGAAGGAGGCCCTGAAGGGTTAGGGGGCGACGGGTCAGGGCAATGGGCGAGGCAGAGGTGAGTGGGGCCCAGGGGTTCGGATTTCCATTGATCATTTTGGGGGACCAGCTTGAGGCGGGACACATGGTACCACAGAGTGTGACCCAGGAGCTTGGCTGCTGTGGGGGTTGTTAGGATAACAATATGAGGGCCTGACCACCTGGGTTGCAGAGATCCTGGTTTGAGCTCTCGGAGGAGAACGCTGTCGCCTGGTTGGAGAGGTATTGCTGGGTGGGGGTCTTCCGGTCCTGGAACAACGGGAAGGGCGCGGTCCACGTGCTCCCTAAGCAGGTGGCGGAGAAGAGAGAGGAAGGGAAGGTAGGAGGCCAGTGGGGGTGGTTTTACAGGGAGATTATGGGAAACCAGGAAAGGCCAGCCATATGGCAATTTGAAGGGGCTAAGGCCTGTTGGCCCCCGTGGAGTGGCCCGGACCCTGGCCAGGGCAAGAGGTAGGAGTGTGGGCCAGGAGAGTTTTACCTCAATAGCAAGTTTGGCTAAATGGTCTTTGAGGATGCCGTGGGCCCGTTCAACTTTACCCCGACGACTGAGGATGGTAAGGGATGTGTAGCTTCCCGGAGATGTTGAGAGATTTGGAGACTAGCTGGACTACTTGGGCCGTAAATGCTGGGCCATTGTCCGACTGGATGGTGGCAGGTAGGCCAAAGCAAGGGATGATTTCTTAAGAAGGGAGGCCACCATGTCTGCTGTCTCTCGGGAGGTGGGGAAGGCTTCAATCCAACCTGAAAAGGTATCTACAAAAGTTAGGAGGTAGCAGAGCTTTTTGTGAGTAGGCATATGAGTGAAGTCAATTTGCCAGTCTTGGGCCGGTAGGTTGCCAGGCATTTGGTGGGTAGGAAACTGTGGCCTTAAGCCTCCCTGAGGCGAGACTTTAGAGCAAGTAATGCATGCCTTGTGTACCTGATCAATTGTTTGTTGCAAACCTGGTGAGAAAAAGAGGGACTGTACAAAACGGTGTAATGCCTTAGGCCCTATATGTAAAGACTGGTGGATTTCAGCAATAATTTTAGGGGCCTGTTCCCGGGGAAGGGTGATTTTGTTATTTAGGAAGATCCAGCCCCGATTAGATTCTGTTCCCCCTTCAATATGAGGGCCTGTTTTTCTGATGGTGAGTAAACAGGCTGGGTGGCTGTGGCAAGGAAGAGAACGGGGGTAGGGGCCACCTTAGCATTAGTTAAAGATTTTGCTGCTGCATCTGCCCGGCGCATTACCCCGGGAGATGGCATCATGTTGGGCCCGGTGTCCTCAGCAGTGCATGACTGCAACCTCCCCGGGCAATGATAAGGCCTGTAAGAGATTGGAGATCTGTGTAGCATTGATTACGGGGACCCCTTGGTGGTAAGGAATCCTCACTGTCTCCAGAGGGCAGAGTGGCAATGAGTAATAAGAAAAGCATATTTTGAGTCAGTATAGATATTTGCCCGCTTTTCCTGTGCTAGTGTAAGAGCTCAGGTGAGGGCAATGAGTTCTGCCTTTTGTGATGTGGTTCCACTGGGGAGGCGACGTGCCTTGAGGGGGGCTGAATCTGTGACTACCGTGTAGGCTGCCTTTCGGCGCCTGTCGGTTATCATTACTGAACTTCCATCCACATAAAGGGTAAGGTCTGGGTTAGGTAGGGGAAGGTTGGATACGCCCTCCTGAGGCTTGGTAAGTGCATCCATTAGTTCAGGGCAGGAGTGGGCTGGGGAAGGGGGAAGGGATGGAAGGGGAAGCAAGGTAGCCGGTTGAGTAGGGAGGTGGGATGAAGGCTGACTGAAGGGTTTTCAATGAAGAGCAGGTGGAACTCCTGTAGACTGGAGGGCCCCAGGTGAGCGAGAGATTTGTGGGAGAGGAGGTTGGTAAGCCGGTGCGGAGAAAACACTGAGATGGGCTGGCCCAGGGTAAGTTTTAGGGATTCCTTGGTAAGTTCTGTTGTTGCTCCCAGGGCCCGCAGGCAAGGCTGCCACTCCCTGACCGTGGGGTCAAGTTGCTTTGATAAGTAGGCTACAGGGCAGAACACAGGACCCAGGGGTTGGGTTAGAATCCCAACAGCAACGCCCTGCTTCTCATCAGTGAACAGGTAAAAGGGACGATTGAGGTCTGGCAGACAAAGTGGAGGTGCAGTGGACAGAGCAGTTTGGAGGGTTTTAAAGGCCCGTTTTACCACCTCGGGATGGGAGAGAGGTCCCGTGGGGGTGTCCTTAGCTGCCACATACAGAGGTTTAGCTAGAGAGGCAAAGTTAGGTATCCAGTGACAGAAGAATCCTACAAATCCTAGAAAGGAGAGAATTTGGTCGGCAGTTTCCGGGGGCTGCAATGAAAGAAGTGCTTTCCGGTGATCGGTTGTTAGGCTTTTAGTTTTGGGGATGAGGCAAATGCCTAAGTAGACTACCGAGGTAACTGATAACTGTGCTTTGGAGGGAGATACTCGGTATCCCTGGGATCCAAGAAAGTTAAGGGGAGTGGCAGTATGCTGTTGGGACAGGGAGAGGGAGGGGCTGCAAAGTAACAGGTCGTCCACGTACTGGAGAAGGAGACTGGGTTGAAGGGGTCATGTGCCAAGGTCAGCTGCTAAGGCTTGCCCAAAAATGTGAGGGCTGTCTCTGAACCCTTGAGGCAGGACTGTCCATGTAAGCTGTTGAGACAGGTTGGTGTCAGGATTGGTCCACGTGAAGGCAAAGAGAAAGTAGGACTCAGGGTGAAGGGGAATGGTAAACAAGGCATCTTTGAGGTCAAGAACTGTAAAATGAGAGGTAGTAGAGGGAATGTTTGATAATAGGATGTATGGGTTGGGGACTACAGGGTGGAGGGGAACCACCGCCTCGTTGATAAGGCGCAGGTCCTGGACCAGCCGGTAGTCGCCAGATGGCTTTCAGACCGGCAAGATAGGAGTGTTACAAGGGGAACTGGTGGGTATAAGAAGTTCCTGGGCTAGCAGGCGGGTGATGATGGGCTTCAGACCTTGACGGTGGGTCTTAGAGATGGGGAACTGAGGACGTGAAGGAAAGCGGGTAGGATCTTTGAGAAGTATTTTAACCGGGATATGATGTTTGGCCACTACAGGTTTGGAGGTATCCCATATCAGGGGATTAACTACGTCAGGAGGGATAGGGGGTTGAGGCAAGGAGTTAGGGCAGAATGTGGCGTCAGGAGTGGCAGTAGGAGGTAAGCGGATGGTGGTCTTGAATGTGGGGGGCCAGTGAGTTGGAGAGTGGCCCCCACAGTCTGGAGAATGTCACATCCTAAAAGGGGAACTGGGCACGAGGGTATGATTAAGAAAGAGTGGGAAAAGGGGTGTCCCTCGAGGACACAGGCTAAAGGATGGGTTTGATTGGGACAGGAAGGCTTACCGTCAATTCTCATGACTGAAACCTGGGAAGGTATACTACATCCTGAGTAGGAAGGCAATACAGAATAGGTAGCCCCTGTGTCCACTGAGAAGGAAATGGACTTACCCGCTACCTGCAGCATTACCCTGGGCTCGGCAAGGGTGATGGGGGGTGTTCGAGTCCAGGCTGCATCAGTCGTCCAGAAGGCTGAGAAGCTCAAGCGATGGGATTGCTTCCTGCGGACTGGCTTGCCCTCCAAATAGAGGTGCGGTGGGTGGGCCTGTAGTCTGGGACAGGCAATCACTGCACCAATGTCCAAGCTGCTTGCAGTTTGGGCAGGGCTTGGTGGGTGGTCGGGGACATGGACACTGACGTGCCCAGTGTCCTTCCTGACCGCACTTGAAACAGGCCCCTGGCGGAACACCTCCGGAGTTCTTAGTGGGTCTCGATGGACCCCCTCCACCACGCACCTGGTGGGCTGCTGGCCTCAGGGCTGCCACAAGAGCTTGGGTTTGGAGGCTCACCTTTTGCTGTAGACGGGCCTGGCGGGTGGCCTCAGCCTTTTCCTCTCGGCCATGAAAAACTTTAAATGCCATATTTACCAGGTCTCGTATGGGAGTTTGGGGGCCTTCCTTAGCCTTTTTAAGTTTCTTCCTAATGTCAGCCGCTGACTGAGAGATGAAATGGGTGGCTAGGACAGTAGCCCCCGGTAAAGAAGCCGGGTCTAGCCGGGTATGAAGGATCATAGCATTAGTTAATCGGTCAAGGAAGGTGGCGGGGTTTTCAGTAGGACCCTGAGTTATTTCCCTTAACTTGTCATAATTAACTGCCTTTTGGGCTGCGCTTTGCATGCCTGCTAGGAGTCACTGTAGCATTTGGTCTTGGTGGCGGTGGCCATCTTGACCAGTTTGATAATTCCAATTAGGGTCGGCCTTGGGGACAGCTGCTGCACCTACTGGCATCTGATTGGGTCTGTGAGATGTACCTGATCAGCGTACGCCCGGGCCGCCGTAAGAATGCGGTCACGCTCATCTGGAGTGAGGGTGGAGGACAGAATTACATAGGTATCGTGCCAGGTGAGGTCGTAAGCCTGGGTGAGGTAGCGGAATTCTTTGGTGTAAGTAGTAGGATTGGTGGAAAACGACCCTAGGCATTTCTCAATGGTGGATAGCTCAGAGAGAGAGAGAAGGGAACATGTACTTGGACAACGCCCTCCGCTCCGGTGACCTCGCGAAGGGCGCAAAGGAGGGAGTTTTCATTGTTAGGAGCACAGCGCGCAAGTGTGAGCACTCACAGGAGAGGCTAGGTTGGAACTAGGAAGAGGAGGAGCTGGAGGGGGTTGAGGTTCTGCATATGGCGGAGGATTTGTGGGTTTGGCGGGTGGAAAGGATAGTTCTTCAAGTGGGTTGGGGTCAGAGGAGGAGAATAGGGGAGGGGCCGAGGGCGGTGAGGGGGTTTCTTTGGCCAGGAGCACCTGAGCCGTGGTGCGAGAGGAACAGAGGGTGGGATGGGAGTGAAGATACCAGAAGGCCTGAACGTAGGGGACCGCCGACCATTTACCATTTCTTTGACAGAAATTGTCTAGATCGGTTAGAATGCCAAGATTGAAAGTTCCCTCCGGTGGCCACTTGGACTGACCGTCCAGAGGATACTGGGGCCAGGCCACGGTGGAGAGGAAAAGCAGCCTTTTCTTTTTTATGGAGAGGCCCAGCTTGGGTAAATTTTGGACTAGACATCCCAATGGTGACTTGGGGTCTAGGCGGGACCCCTGATTACCCATAGTCCGCTCTCTGTCGCAGAGTAGTCAGGAGTGAGGAACGGCATCCCAGACCTCAACACCTGAGTACCGGAGATTACGGGGAAGGACAGGAGTATAGGGATGTCTCCACAATATTCCTGTCTTCCGGGGCAGGCGAACAGGGGCATCAAGGCCCACAGCTCGAGACGGGAAGGAGTCCCTGATGCAGCCGCGATTATGGACAGGGCACCCCAAGGTTCGGAGCAAACAGAGGATGGGGTTATGGGCAATAGGAGTCTTACCAAGTGATGGCTGCAGACGGTTGGAGGGGCGGTGGCTCCCTGGTTCGGCTCAGGATGGAGGAGTCAGTTTCCCCCAGGAGGGGTCTTGAACTCCTTCCTGGGTTTCGGCACCACTTGTAAGGGTTATCGCCGAGTTTAAAATGAGGAAACTGAGGCCACTATAAGAAAATTAAATGCCAGTTTATTCAGCTCCTGGGAGAGGTTCTATGGTCTGAGAAAAGCGGGTCAGAGAAGTGGCGCTGACTTCCTGGGGCGTGGGGGTTTTTATAGCTATAGGGAAGGAGGGGTAGCAGGGCGCTCTGATTGGTTACGGGGGAGTGGGATTGAGACGGGGCAGGCCGCTATTGGTGGGTAGATTGTTGGGCGGGTTTTCTTAATGCAAGCTCCGGCTGGAGTTGCATCCGCCTAGCCTTCCAGGAGAGCATGTGCGCAGAGGTGCGTGCAGTGTGCAGG
>CAUYLG010048895.1:0-25462 GCA_963573385.1 Cacajao melanocephalus
AAATGGTGTTGGGAAAACTGGCTAGCAATGTGCAGAAAGCAGAAACTGGACCCCTTCCTGACACCTTACACTAAAATTAACTCCAGATGGATTAAAGACTTAAACATAAGACCTAACACCATAAAAACCCTAGAAGAAAACCAGGCAAAACCATTCAGGACATAGACATAGGCAAGGACTTCATGACCAAAACAACAAAAGCATTGGCAACAAAAGCCAAAATAGACAAATGGGACCTAATTAAACTCCAGAGTTTCTGTACAGCAGAAGAAACAGGCATTAGAGTGAATCAGCAACCAAGAGAATAGGAAAAAATTTTTGCAATCTACCCATCTGACAAAGGGCTAATATCCAGAATCTACAAAGAACTAAAACAGATCTACAAGAAACAAACAAACAAACCCATTCAAAAGTGGGCAAAGGATATGAACACTTATCAAAAGAAGACATTTATGAGGCCAAGAAACATATGAAAAAATGTTCATCATCACTGTTCATTAGAGAAATGCAAATCAAAACTACATTGAGATACCATCTCACGCCAGTTAGAATGGTGATCATTAAAAAATCTGGAGACAAGAGATGCTGGAGAGGATATGGAGAAATAGGAGCACTTTTACACTGTTGGTGGGAGTGTAAATTAGTTCAACCATTGTGGAAGACAGTGTGGCGATTCCTCAAGGACCTAGAAATAAAAATTCCATTTGACTCAGCAATCCCATTACTGGGTATATATCCAAAGGATTATAAGTTATTCTACTATAAGGACACATGCACACGAATGTTCATGGCAGCATTGTTTACAATAGCAAAGACCTGGAACCAACCCAAATGCCCATCGATGATAGACTGGACAGGGAAAATGTGGCACATATACACCATGGAATACTATGCAGCCATAAAAAATGATGAGTTCATGTCCTTTGTAGTTACATGGATGAACCTGGAAACCATCATTCTCAGCAAACTGACACAAGAACAGAAAATCAAACACCGCATGTTCTCACTTATAGGTGGGTGTTGAACAATGAGAACACATGGACACAGGGAGGGGAGCATCACACACCTGGGGTCTGTCAGGGGGAAATAGGGGAGGGACAGCAGTGGGTGGGGAGTTGGGGAGAGATAGCATGGGGGGAAATGCCAGATATAGGTGATGGGGAGGAAGGCAGCAAATCACACTGCCATGTGTGTACTTATGCAACAATCTTGCATGTTCTTCACATGTACCCCCAAACCTAAAATGCAATAAAAAAAATTAAAACCAAATGAGAGACCTATTAATATTTCCACTCGCTGGTGTTGGGGCAGTGTGAGTACGCTTCATCCCGTGTCTGAGACTGTGGGAGGAGTCCAGTCAGTCCCTGTGATGGGAGGGAACATTCATGGCCACTGGTTTCCTCCCCTGGTCTCAGAGGCTGAACACTGGTACGCTCTCAGTGAAATAATACAGGGATGCTAGTGTCTCCATTCACTGCATGCCAGGGAGCCCCTAATCCTATGCCAACAACCCTATAAATCAGGCTTATGGACCCCTAAACCTTCAGAGCTCCCAGTCAGCAAACTTCTCTCCCATGCCATGGCCCTCTATCCTGGCTTTCTGCACCCTGCCATGAGACTGGGAGCTCCTGGAGAGCAGGGCCTGCAGTTTAGCTCAAAGCTTGCCTCTATGACTACCCCAGTGTCTTGCATAGAGTAGATACTGAATGAACATTTATGAGACTTTGAAAGGCAGGCAGGTATGAAATATCATCTTGGTGCATGACTTGGGAATAGTGGAACATGGATACTAGCATGTATCCATGAAGCCTTTTATCCTCTCAGGAAAAGCACAAACCAGCCCATGGCTTAGCTACTTCTTGAAGTACGCAGGAATGCAGTAGTCTCATGGATGAGAATGCCACCTAGTGGCATGGATGTGGTAGTCTCATGGCAGTGATGAAAGCAGATCAAGGAAGAAATTAAACCTGGTTCAAACAGATCTTCTTTGAAATAAAGATATACAAACCATCACAATAAGTGGAAACAGTGGGGACCAGATGAAGTGTCTGTATAAAGGCATGGCAGCTGCAAAGTCAATACAACATCAATATACAAGTTTACCTGTGATGTAATAGGTTTCCTTTGTTTCAAACTGAAGGAAGACGTTCCATCTTACTGCCAAGGGCTTACAAATTAACCCTGAGGGTCAGGGTTCATGGTACTTACTCAAGGTTCCTCTAGATACTGTTGTGGTCCCATAATGTTAAAATTATTGTATCATCTATGAGTACTTTCTTTTATTTAGTGGGGAGATGATGGAATTTGCTGATCATGAGAAGTATGTAATAGGAAAAACCTCCTTTGCTAAAGGTTCATGTAATGAAAGTTATGAAAAAAACTTCTTTTTCATTAAAGCAAACTAATTTTTCACTAAAGAAAAAGTAATTATTTAAATGTTTAAAGAAACAACTTTTTTCATTAAAGCAAATTAATTCTTTAAATATTACAGTGTCTCCAGGAACTGACTAGTGTTCTTAGAAAAAAACTTTTAAGAACAGAAAAATTCAGATCGAAAGAACACAGCCCTTATCTTTCTCCCTTCAAATATAAGTCAGATCGTGGCTGTGAAACTTAGTGCAGCGAAATCCCTCCATTTTCAATAACATCAAAATGGAATAAGGCTTCATTGCTCAAGCTCACACATACCAGGTCTGAAAGGACATGCGGGTTAAATTTCTCACACTTGGTCTGTTTGAAATGATGCTCTTGCTTTCGGTAAGATCAACTAAAGATAGTTACTCTGGACTTAAGAGCTTCATGGAACAACATAGACTTGATTCTCTCAAAAGTACTTTACACAGCTTGAGAAGTCCATTCCTAACAAGTGCCTTTGGAAGTCAAGGAAAACGATTTTTTTAAAAAATTGAGCTGGAAGAGATTTTAACCAGTATAACTAGACAGCCTGTGGATTCAAGAGGTAACAGCTTATCTGCTTTTAAATGCTGGTGCAATAAAAGAGTTCACAATAAAGTTGGACAACCGCCATAACATCTTTTATGGAAACTGTTGCAAGTTTCTAAACCGATCTTTCTGTTTTCACGTGTCCTAATTTGGCCAAACCCACAGATCTTAACACAGGCTCATAATTCTACCATTATGATCCTGTGCTTCAGCCAAACTAAATTTCTCACTGTTCAACTGTATCAATATTTTTTTTACTTCCCTAGCAGTGAAAAAAATTGAGTCACCCCTTGTTAGGATCATTCTCAAGTACTGTAAAAACCCTGTCCAGAAGAGACATATCCTTCGACATGTCACACAAGACTCTGCCTTTACAAATACAGATCCATGGAGGACGAGTCAAGAGTTTATACCTCTCTGCACCTGACCTGGGTTGTTTTATTCCTTGTTATGCTACTGACTAATCCACTGCTTCCCAAACATTTTTGGAGTTTTGACATTTCACTGGTTCTAAGCAAAACAATTGTTTGTATTGTTTTTATAAAATTTACCTAGCCTACCCCCAAGAATGTTGTAACTTTTTTAAAAAAAAATTAAAGTTAATTAAAATGAATGTGGCTTTGAGAAATTTAGAAAAATTTTGTGAGGTACTTTAAAATCCTATGAAACACTCTAGAATGCCCAAAACAAGGAGTTGAGAGTAACTATTTTGGCAAATACATTTGTCTCTCCATGCTTTGTTGTTCCCACCTACAAAATGAAAACTAATGATGCTCCTACTCTTTCCCAAGTCTCCTGGTCTATACGAGAACACATGCTTACAGAAAGAACTTTGCTTTCTCTGGAATAAGGGAGTCCCATATAACCCAGATATAGCAATTTAACTGTAACTCTAAAATCTCCTTATGAGATTAACATTCTAAACGTTACCAGCAAAATACAAGACACTGTAACATTACCTTATAACACAGATACATAAATTTCTTTCAGGCTGCAAAAAGATTTTTATGTTACTAAACTTACATTTGAAGATCACAGTGCTTGAGAAAGTGTAGATCCAACATCCAAACATAGTTGCCATTGGAAAGGTACTGGCTTTAGCATCTGTGAACAGAGGAGTCTTTTCTGAGGTAGGGATGGGAGTTCAGGACTCTGAGAAGATAATACGTCATAATTTCCACTGGGTTCTCTGTTGAAATGTTTCTTTCTGCAGAGAGATTAGAAGTGCAGCACTGGGAGGAGAGGCTGAAAAACAAACATAAGCCTCCCTTGTTGGAGTACATTTTGTCCCCACAAAGTTATTTTGTTTGTGATCACAATTCAGTGAATTCTTTTTGATAGAATTCTTTTATTGCAACTGTCTCTAAGAGGCTAAATTTCTCCAAGCAGCACTCTGTGGAGAATCTCAGCATTAGACAATAATCATAAATAAGAGTTCTACAAGTTACCAGAGTCCCAGACCAAAGGGAATGTGATAGGCCATACAGGCTACTGCTCTGCCTCCAGGCTGGATAAGAATCCTAACCCAAATGGACTGAGAAAGAGTCCAAGTCATTCTAAAATAATAACAGGAAAGAATTTGTTATGGACTGAATGTGCCCCCACGAAAGTTATGTTGAAATCCTGACCCCCAAAGTGATGGTATTAGGAGATGGGTCCGTTGGAAGGCGATTAGGTCATGAAGATGGAACCATCATAAATGAGATAAGTACCCTTATAAAAAGAGGCCAGAGAGCTAGCTCACTCTCTTTCTTCCGTGTGAGAACACAGCAAGAAGATGGCCATCTGCAACCCCAAAGAGGGTCCTCACCAGAACTTAACCATATCAGCACCCTGATCTAAGACTTCCAGCCTCCAGAACTATGAGAAATAAATTTCTGTTGTTTTCAAGTCATCCAGTTTATGTTACTTTGTTTTGGAAACCCAAACCCCTCTGCATAAGGCAATCCAAGAATTAGAGATTTGAGAGTCAGAAAAACACCTCTGGAGATGACTTGTGTAGCCTTTTGCAGAGAACAAAGGTATTATGCTAATTTCCTGTAGGCCTAATGTTAAGGTATCCTCAGGTGAAAATAACAAATGTGACATAAAAGCTACACATACCGTACAATCTCAAATAACATAATTACACAACTTATTAAGATCCTATGACTATTTTTTTGTATATAAAAAAGAAGTTAGTATAAATTAGTTCTTAGCTAATGTAAAAGTATTAAACAGTCCTTTGTGCTTTTTTTTTTTTTTTTTTTTTTTGAGACAGAGTCTCGCTCCATCACCCAGGCTGGGGTGCAGTGGTTTGATCTCAGCTGACTGTAACCTCTACCTCCCAAGTTTGAGTGATTCTCCTGTCTCAGCCTCCCGAGTAGCTGGGATTACAGGCGCCTGCCACCATGCCTGGCTAATTTTTATATTTTTAGTAGAGACGGGGTTTCACCATGTTGGCCAGGCTGGCCTCGAACTCCCGACCTCAAGTGATCTGCCTGCCTTGGCCTCCCAAAGTGCTGGGATTACAGGCGTGAGCCTATTTAGCAACTGCTTAGGTTAACCTACTGCTGCTCTTACCCAGAATCACGGATGACTTTCAGCTTCTATAAGAGGAGCTTATCCATTAAAAGACCCCAAAGAAACCTTGGAGTGATAGAATGACACTTAGTTTTCCCTAGGAATTTCTATGTGTTTAGAGAAGGAGGTTAGATTAAACCAAGCTACTTCTCAGAGCTAACTTGACATGCCAACAGGAGGCTGCAAGTCTCCCAGATCATAAGCCAGGCAAAGCCAAACACACATTCCTGCAGGAATGGCCATAATTTAAAAATTAAAAAATAATAGATGTTGGTGTGGATGTGGTAAAAAGGGAACACTTTCATACCACTGGTGGGAATGTAAACTAGTATAACCACTAAAGAAAACAGTGTGGAGACTCCTTAAAGCACTAAAAGTAGATCTACCATTTGATCCAGCAATCCCACTACTGGGTAACTACCCAGAGGTAAAGAAGTCATTATATGAAAAAGACACTTGTACATGCATGTTCATAGTAGCACAATTTGCACTTGCAAAAATATGGAACCAGCCTAAATGCCCATCAACTAATGAGTGAATAAAGAAACTGTGATATATGTATCATATACATCATATATATGATACATATATCATATATATCTCATATATATTATATGCATTATATATATATACACACACATACGCACACACCATGTATACCAAGGAATAATGGAATACAATTTGGCCATAAAAAGAAATGAAATAATAACATTTGTGGCAACCTGTATGGAGTTGGAGACCATCATTCTAAGTGAAGTAACTCAGGAATGAAAACCCAAAACATTATATGTTCTCACTAATAAGTCGGGACACAAAAGCATAAGAATGACAGAATGGACTCGGGACTTGGGGATAAGGGTGGGAGAGGGTGAGGGATAAAAGACTACATATTGGATACAGTGTACACTGCTCAGATGATGGGTGCACCAAAAATCTCAAAAATCACCACTAAAGAACTTATCCATGTAACCAAATACCACCTGTTCCCCAAAAAACTGTTGAAATAATAATAAAATGTTTTAAAAATAAAGAAAAAAGTGACATTGCTGGTGTGAATGTAAACTAGTGGAGTCACTCTGGAAAAGTTTGGCCATTAATTCTTTTAAATGTTAAATATAAATTTACCATGTGAACCAGCAATTAAACACCTAGCCAAGAAATAAAATGAAAACATATGTCCAGACAAAGACTTGTAAGTATGTTCATGACTGCATTATTCACAATAGCTAAAAAGTGAAAACAATCCAAATGTTCATCAACTATTAAACAGATGAACAAAATATGATGCATCCATGCAATGGAATACTAGTCTGCAAAACAAAAGAACAAAATACTGATATGTGTTACAACATTGATGAGCCTCAAAAACATTACGCTAAGTGAAAGAAGCCAGATACAGAAAACTAGATATTGTATGATTCTATTTATAGAAAATTCCAAAGACAGGAAATCTACAATAACAAGAAGTAAATTAGTGGTTGTCAGTGTTGGGGATAGGAAGGTGACTGACTACAAGTAGGCATGAAGGATCTTTAGAGGCGATGGCAATGTTTTAAGAGTGGATTATGTTAGTGGCTACATGACTGTAAATTCACTAAAAATTACTGAATTGTACACTTAAAAGGGTAAATTTATGGTATGTAAATGTTATCACTATCAGGCTGATTTTCAAAATGGGGGAGACATAAGGACTTTCTCAGGAAAACAAAAATAATGATGGAAATCCTAGTTAGTATTCCTACACTACAAGATACCGTGAAGTGGTTTTTTATGCCAAATGAATATATTAGATGGAAACATAAATCTTCACAAACAAATCAAGAGTGCTAAAATGAAGTAAATGAACTGATCTAAAATATTACTAGGAGTAAAATATTATACAGAAGTAGCTATAGTAGTATCAGACAAAGTAAAGTTCAGAACAAAGAATATTGTCAGAAGGTGAGATACTACACAACAACAAAGAGGTCGATTCTCCAATAAGATATAAAAATTGTAAATGTGTGTGCATATAACAGAGCTTAAAAATATATTAGACAAACTGTGACACTACTGAAAAGATAAAATGACAAATACACAATCACAATGGGAAACTTTGAACATTTCTCTCTTAGTAATTGAAAGAAAATGTAGGCAGAAAATTGGTAATGATACAAATTACTTAAACAGTACTATTACTCACCTTGACTTAACTGATATGTATTTTTAAAACTACATCCAATGCACGTTTTTCAGCAGCACACGGAATATTCATAAAGATCAACCATACGGTGGGCCATAAAAAAACAAATTTAAAAGAACTGAAATCATTAAAACCATATTCTCAGGAACCAGGCGTGGTGTCTCACATCTGTAATCCCAGCAGTTTGGGAGGCCGAGCCAGGCGGATTGTTTGAGGCTAGGAGTTCAAGACCAGTCTGGCCAACATGGAGAAACCCTGTCTCCATTAAAAATACAAAAATTAGACAGGCGTGCTGGTGAGCACCTGTGATTCTAGCTACTTAGAAGGCTGAGGCATGAGAATCGCTTGAACTTGGGAGACAGAGGTTGCAGTGAACCAAGATTGCATCACTGCACTCCAGCCTGGGTGACAGAGTGAGACTGTGTCACAAAAAAAAAAAAAAAAAAAAAAAGTATGACCTCAGGCCATATTGGAAATTAATAAAAGATATTTGTAAATAACATTCAGAGAATAAAGGACTAACCACAGACTAGAAAAGAGTATTTGCAAATCATAAATCTGAAGGACTTTTATACAGAATAAAAAAAAAGAATTCTCAAAATTCAACAGTAATAATGATCCACACAGTATGGTATTAAAGGAGGTATAAACACATGGAACAATAGAACAGAATAACAAACACATACTTTGGGAGGTCAAGGTGGGAGGACCATTTGAGGCCAGGAGTTTGAGACTAGCTTGCATAACACAGTGAGACTCTGTTTCTACAAAATAATAATAATAATAATAATGCTGCATATGGTGGTGCACACCTGTAGTCCTAGCTACTGAGAAGGCTGAGGTAGGAGAACCACTTAAGCCCAGGAGTGAGCTATGACTGCACTACTGCACTCCAGCCTGGGCATGGAGTGAGACCCTGACTCTTGAAAAGAAAAAGAATATTAGAGACAGAAATAGACCCACACAAAGATGCCCAGTTGATTTTTGACAAAGGTACATGGACAAGGCAGAGCTTTTTCAACAAATGGTGTTGAAGCAACTGGACATACATGGGGGGGAAAAAGAAAAAGAAAAATGAACCTTGACTTAAACCTCAAACTTTATACTGTGAAATGTAAATATGTAAAATTTTTCAAAAAACAACACAAGAGAAAAATTTCAGACCTAAGATTAGGTGAAGAGTTCTTACATTTATCATCAAAAACATGACTCGTAAAAGTAAAAATTGAAAATTAAACCTCATCAAATTTAAAAACTTTCCTCTGTGAAAAATTCTTTCAAGGAGATGAAAAAAGACAAATTACAGACTGAGAGAAAATTCTGCAAATTATATATCCCACAACAGACTAATATCTGGAATACATAAAGAACTCTCAAAACTCAACCTAAAAAAATCCAATTAGAAAACAGGCAAAAGACATTTAACTGAAAAGGATACACAAATGCCAAATAAGCACATGAAAATATGTTCAATATCATTAGCCCTCAAGAAAATGCAAATTAAAACCACAATGAGATATTGCTACAAACCTATCAAAGTGGCTAAAATAAAACACAGTGACAACACTAAATGCTAATGAAGATTGGAACAAATGGATCACTGACATTGCTGGTCAAAATACAAAATTACACAGACACTATGGAAGATGGTTTGGCAGTTTCTGTAAACACTAACAATGGATTTACCAAATGACCCAGCAATGGCACTCTTGGGCATTCACCCCAGAGAAATGAAAACTTATGTTAGTGCAGAAACTTGTATATAAATGTTCACAGAAACTTTATTTGGAATAGCTCAATCTAGAAACTACCAAAATTGACAACGCTTAAATTATAGTACATCCATAGTATTACTAACCAGCAATAAAAAAGGATGAACTATTGATACATGTAACAACTTGAAGGAACTTCCAGGAATTATGACGAGTGGATAAAAAGCAAATATGAAAAGGAAACATACTATATAGCATGCTTCCATGTATATAACATCCTTGAAATAATGAAATTATACAGACGATCAACCAAATAGTGGTTGACAAGGGTAAGGGATGTAGAGTAGGAAGTGGGTGAGGCTGTGGAGTGGTAATATGAGGGGAACATTGTGGTGATGGTACAGTTCTATATGTTGATTGTCGTGGAAGCTACACAAAACTATACATGTGATAAGATTGCATAGAAACACACACACACATGTATATGTACAACTGGTAAAATCTGAGTAAGCTCTGTGGATTGTACCAATGTCAATTTTCTGATATTAATATTGTACCAAAGTTAGGCAAGATGTTAACATTGGGGAAGGCTGAGTGAAGCATATACATTTCTTTGCAACTTCCTCTAAATCTATAATTATTTCCAAATATAGATTTTACAATTAACCATAAGAAAACATGCACACCTGTAGTGCCAGCTACTCAACCCAATATTTTGATTGGACGAGTATATAAAGAGAAAATTCACCACAGAAGTTAGATGGATGGCAAATAAGCACGTTAAAAGATGTTCGACATTAATAATCATTAGAGACATGCATATTATGATCAGAAAGACATACCACCACTACACACCTTGGAGTGGCAAAACAAAACAAAAACACACACAAAAAAAACTAGCAGTACTAAGTGCTGGCAAGAATGTGGAGCAACTAGAACTCTCAAGCCCTGCTAGTGGGAATGCAAAATGGTACAGCCGCTCTGCAAAAAGTTTAACAAGTTCTTAAAAAGAACTATAAACCAGCAATTTACCAAGTAACCCAGCAATCCCACTCCTGAATATTTACTTAAAAGAAATAAAAACTATGTTCACACAAGCCCTGTACAAAAATATTTATAAAAATTTATCCATAATAGAGAAAAAATGAAAGCACACCAAATAACCCTCAACTATAGGACTGATAAACAAAATGTGGTACATCTATACAATGAAATACCACCAAGCAATAAAAAGCAATGAACTCCTGGGCCGGGTGCAGTGGCTCATGCCTATAATCCCAGCACGTTGGGAGTTAGAGGCAGGTGGATCACTTGAGGCCAGGAGTTCGAGACTAGCCTGGTCAACATGGCAAAACCTCGTCTTTACCAAGAATACAAAAATAAAATTAGTTGGGTGCGGTGGTGCATGCCTGTAGTCCCAGCTACTTGGGAGGCTGAGGCATGAGAATCCCTCAAACATGGGAGGCACAGGTTGCTGTGGGCTGAGATCTCATCACTGCACTCCAACCTGGGCAAGAGAGCAAGACTCTGTCACACACACACACACAAAGGAACAAACTACTGATAACACAACAACATAGTTAAATCTCAAAAGCATTTTACTAAATGAAAGAAGCCAGATCCAAAAGGTTACAACCATATCATTCTGCTTCTTTGATAATTGGGAAAACTATGGAAAATAAAACAGTGACAGTGGCTACCAAGGCTGAGAATGGAGAAGGGACTGAATACCAAGAGGTGGTACAAAGCAATTTTTGAGGTGATGGAATTGTTTGGTAACTTAACTGTAGTGATGGCATTAGGCAAAAGCCATAAAATGGTATACCATATCAGTTTGCACCATGTAAAAAAATAATATGCCAAAAAAAGATCCCCCTGCATACCCACCTAAGTGATAACGTGTGCTGTCAAGGATAGAGAGCAAATGGAACTCACACATTCCTGATGGTAATGTAAATTGCTACAACTGCCTTAGAAATCTGTTTTTCAGTATCTGCAAAAATTAAACATATGCATATCCCACAAATCATCAATTTTAGCTCTAGACATACACATAACAGTAACATATATTCACTAAAGAAAGTAAATCCAAGCATGCTCATAGCAGCTTTGTTTGTATTAGCAAAAACCTGGGAACAATTCCAACATGTACAAACAATGGAATGGATAAATAAATCATGGTATACTGACAAAATGGAATACTATATGGCAATGAGAACAAAGTATTGCTCACACGACAACACAGATGACTCTCACAAGCAATATTTAATATAAAAATCCAGACAGTAATAAGAGTACATAGTGTATGATTCCATTTATGTAAAGTAATAAAAAAAATGTTGCAAAATAGCGATTACCTTTGGGCAGAAGTAGTGACTTGGAGGGTATTACAAGGAGGTCCTAGTGGTGTTCTGTTTTGTGATTTAACTGCTGGCTATCTTGTTGTATTAAGTTGTGAATGTTCATCAATGCATTCACTCAATATTTGGGCATGTTTTCTGTTTGCAAGTTATACTTCCATTAAAAATGTTTTAGGCCAGTCATGGTAGCTCATGCCTATAATCTCAGCACTTTGGGAGGCCGAGGCAGAAGGATTGCTTGAGGCCAGGAACTTGAGACCAGTGTGGGCAACATAGTGAGCCTTCATCTTAAAAATATTTGTTTTTAATTTGCTGGGTGTGCTGGTGCATGCCTGTGGTCCTAGCTACTAAAGAGGCTGAGGTGGGAGGATCACTTGAGCCCAGGAGCTCAAGGCTGCAGAAAGCTATGATCACATCACCACACTTCAGCCTGAGTACAAAGCGAAACTGTGTTTCAAAAAAAAAGTTTAAAAAGTGGTATATGTATGCTTCATTTTCTTTTCTTTTTAAAATTTAGGTTTGCTTATATAGCCAATTGCTATAAGTCTATAACTAAAACCAAGATTACAGTAGCTCAACACATAGAAGCTAAAGATAGATAAGCCATTTTGTAACCTCGCCTTTGGCTTTTTGCTTGTTGGCTTTTAGATTGCTCAAAAAATTTTAAGGGGTAATGAATGACTGTCCACATCCATTCCTGTCTGGCCTAGAACATTTAAACTAGTTATAAGTCTTTTGGCTGTAAGTCTCTTGGCCATAGTGGTCCTACTAAGTGACAGGATGGACCTGGGGCAGGCAGTCATACCACCTCAACAATGCTATGGGACAAAATAAAAGTTTGGCCATTGATGTTGCCTCTGGCAAATCTTGGCCAGAAGGAAAGAATGTAAACCAAAAATGAAATTCTAAGTTCCCAAATCATATTAACGGACCCCTTCTCTTGGCCAAAGTTAACCTGAAAAACTAGTTCAGGACATGATGGGGAAGGGGGAGTCTGACACACCTCATTACCATTAACAAGAATACAGACCTTAAGACTGATAGAACAGACTCTTTAATAAGAAACATTTACAGTCTATTCTCTCTGAAGCCTGCTACCCGGAGGATTCATCTGCATGATAAACTTTGGTCTCCACAACTCCTTATCATAAACCAGACATTCCCTTCTAATAATTCCAGCTCTTTAGATAATAACCAATTATTAACACCAGCCAGAAAATTTTTGAATGTGCCTATGACCTGGAAGTCCCCCAACTTTCATTTGTCCCACTTTCTAGACCAAACCAATGTACATCTCACATGTATCAATTGATGTCTTTTATCTCCCTAAAAACCAAGTGGCCTGACCACTTTGGGCATGTCACCAGGACCTCCTTAGGCAGTGTCATGGGCATGTCCTTAACCTTGGCAAAATAAACTTCTAAATTGATTGAAAAACATATTTTAGGTTTGCTGATAAGATTGTCTGATTCCAAGGGAGAGGACTGAGAATTATACATGAAAGCTTTTGTTCCCAATTAGAAGGATGGAAGCAACTTTTGATCACCTGCTCTACCACGAACAGTGCCAGGGGCTTCACAACAACCATGAGGAGTATGTATTTTCTTTCCATTTTAGAGATGAAGAAGACTCAAGAACAAGAAGAAGATTACTGGTCTCAATTACAAATATACAATTCCAGCATTTCTAGAATTACAAACTTGGGGAATACCTGAGAGAGAAAGGTCTCTAAAGAGCATTTAATCCAGCCCCTTTATTTTACAAATGAGGAAAATCTGTCCCAGGAGGGAAAGGGACTAGTTCAAGATTATCTATCTAGTGAAAGAGAAGCAACTCGAACTTCAGTCTCTTGAGTGCCACCCAGTGGACAATAAACCATGAGCGATGTTTACGGACAAGTTATCAAAAAACTTTACGGAATAGTGGGAAAGAGCATTCATTAAATTGGGAGTTGGAAGAACTGGATCCTGTCCCGGTTTTGCCAAGTAAGCTTAGCTTCCCCACTCTTGGTTTTAATTTCCCCACCTGTGTAATATGAGGTGACAATATCAAAACCGACACGAGGCCGCAAGTCTTGTGTCCAAGACAGAGACAGATCCAGGTTTTTGTGGGGCTTGAAGCTTGTAACATTTGGGGCCTTGTTTAAGTACAAGAATGCAAAATTACCAATATAAAATTGGGAACAAAAGCAAATATTTAAAATGAGGAAAAAAAAGAAAATAACACACATTTGAAAAAGTTGACAAATGTGAGAAACATCTGAAAATTTTGAAAAAAATAACATAAATAACTACTTACCTTTAGTCCTTAACTGCCTGATGTACTTCTGTAGTATGTTATTCTTACTTTTCTTGTTTGTTATAGTTGGAAATTCACAGGATTCAGCATATAATCACAACTAAAATTTATTACAGTCATGTGGTTAGGGCACACAGCCAGATCACAGGGGGAAAAGACACAGATAAAGTTTGGAGGAACCCACACACAGACTTCCTTATGCTCTCTCCCTCATGAGCGCCCACACAGAGCACATGCTTCTCCCAGCAACAATAATGCCGTGACACGTGTGATGTTTCTGGCCAGAGAAGCTCAGACTCATTGTCCACAGTTTACACTGGGGTTTGGTCACACAGACATCCTCTGCCTAGCATGTACCAAAATTCCAGACTCCCAGAAGGAAAGCAGGTGTTCAGCATAAACCACGTTGTTTGTATCAACAGTCAAGGCACAGTGAGCCATCTTATCAGTTAACTGTTGACTAGGGAAATTCTGAGAGTGGAGTTTCCAGATGCCAGCAGGGAGCGTAACTTCCAAGCAGGTCTAAGGGTAGCAGTACGGTGTAGAGCCAGAGCCGTACAGGGCCATGGGGTGTCCCCTATCACTGTGCTGAGGCACTCGATCTGAGAAGTAAAGAGACAGGATACAGAAGGACTGGAAAAGACAGCTGGACTCGGGGGGCCACGTCACTTACAAGCGGAGACAGGTGAGGCCCTGAACATCCAGAAGTGTCTGTATATATTGGGTATAGGTTGGTAGGAAGGGTAGTGAGTGAGGTCATCTTTAAGGACAGTGATAGGATCAAGACATTCACGTGAGCGATAAGCAAGGGGTCCACCCCCATTAGGTCACCTAGGCTAGGAAGTGGGCAGTGTGCAGCAAGGGGTCCACCCCCATTAGGTCACTGAGGCAAGGAGGTGGGCCGTGTACAGTGAAGAGGGTGCAGTGTGCAATATCTCCATCTAGGGGCAGGCTACTTCTAATGAATTCTATAGGAGGATGCTTTGAGCAGCAACAGAGCTGACAAGGTCCACAGTCACTGCTGGCAGCTTCCAGTGATTTCTATAGGAGGATGATCTGAATCAGCACAGTAGCTAGAGAGCTGACAAGTGATACAGTAACCAAGGCGTGATTACACCAGAGTGGTTTTAAGCCCTCGGATGCTCACAGGATTGCTGGTCTGAGGGTGGCCTTCCACAAGAACTGGATGCAAGGTACTACAACTCCTTTTTCAGGAGGAGAGGCTGTTGCTCCAAGCCTGCCATACAGTGGGTATCTTTACAATACTGAACGCTGCCGCCTGGGCCAGATTCTCCTGGTATAACTGTTTTTCCCTTAAATTATGCTCTGCACTATGTCTGCTCTAGACATTCCTCTGACTATAAGCAACATCTGCTTATATATGTATAACTGCTTTTATCCCGTAATTCATGCTCTGTACCGTGTCTGCTCTAGGCATTCCTCCGACTATGAACTAAGATATATATATATATATATATATATATATATATGAAAATAACTGAGTAGTAAGATAATCTTCAGGTACTAATTGTTCAGACTATAATACATTATTATATATAAAGGATCATATAAAGGAAATAACTGAGTAGTAACACCATAAACTAAGATATTCTTCAGGCACGAATTGTGCTGGGGATCTGCTTAGCTCTCCTTCCTCAGTGCCCAGATGGGGGGTTACCCACACAAATTGCGATCACATGTTGGAGTCATACCAAGGAGTGTCTTAGGATGTAAAGAGAAATGCTGAAGATAGGGGCCTTATATATACCATATTAGGAAGTAAAACTTGTTTGGCAACAGTCCAGAAACTTAAACCATCATAGAGGAAAGAAATAACTAGAAAAATAAGAAATAATATCCTACAGATTGAAGTGTGACAATATGTGATCCAAGTGTCTTGTTCTACAGGTCTTAGACAGAAGTTGTGGGTCTGTTGGTCTTGGGTGGGAGCATTCACCTTCATGCTAAGTAAGACCCATTGAGGAGATCCATGTTCTGTATGATGTGTCACAGGGGTCCTGTCAAATTCCAAAGGAATAACAAGGGGAAAATATCTCAGAACTTACAGCACTCTATATGCACCAAAGGCAGAATGGTCACAATGTACAATCACCATCGCTTATTGTGGAGGGTGTATTTCCATACATGAAAGTCTATTCTGTTCTGGAGAGCACCAAGTTGTGTGTCTGGGCTTCTAGCTAAGTTTAAGAATAGGAACTTGGAAGAGGGCGGAAGACAAGGGAAAATCCCCTGTGGTGGCATGATCAGAAGCCTTCTCAGAATGAGGATGCCAATGCTAAATTTAGTTGTGTTTCTTTGAAATAGAGAATCCTTCCTATATCACTACAACATTAAGGAAAGTAATCTACTGCTTGTGAGCGCATGGTGTGTGTGTGTGTGTGTGTGTGCACGTGTGTTTGTAAATCAAGGCTGAATTCTACCATTGGGTTCAAAAGGTGCAGGAGAACCAATGCAACATAAGAAAAACTCCAAGGAGAGCCCAAACTGAGCAAAATAAGCACATGCCTAGGAAAACATGTAGATAATAGACTTACATGTTGTTGCAAGTGGCAGGATTTCTATTTTGTATGGACAAATAATATTCCATTGTATATATACAGCACATTTTCTTTAAGCATTCATCTGTTGACAGATCTTTACATTGTTTCCATATCTTGGCTATTCTATTGTGAATAATGATACAATAAACATGGGGGTGCAGATATCCCTTCGAGGTAATGATTTCATTTCCTTTGGAATATATACCCAGAAGTGGGATTACTGGATCACAAGAGAGTTCTATTTTTAATTTTTGACAAACACCTGTACTATTTTTTATAATGACCATACCAATTTACATTCCCATCAATAGTACACAAGGGTTCCCTTTTCTCCACATCCTCACCAACACTTGTCTCATCTTCTTGATGATAGCTATTCTAACAGGTGTGAGATAATACCTTATTATGGTTTTGATTTGCACTTTCCTCATGATTAGTGATGTTGAGCATCTTTTGGTATACCTGTTGGCTATTTGTATGTCTTATTTGGAGAAATGTCTATTTGGGTCTTTCGCCCATTTTAAAATCAGGTTGATTTTTGCTATTGAGTTGTATGAGTTCCTTAAACATATTTGACATACAGTTTGTGTATATTTTACGCAGAAACGTTTCAGTTTGATGTAGTAGCACTTGTTTATTTTTGCTTTCGTTACAGGAGCTTTTGGTGTCATATCAAAGAACATCACCACCAAGACCATGTCGAGCATTTCCTCCGTGTTTTCTTCCAGGAGTTTTATGGTTTCAGGCCTTACATCAAGTCTTTAATCCACTTTGAATTAATTTTTGTATATGGTGTAGGATACTGGCCTAATTTCATTCTTCTGCAAGTGAATATCCAGTGTTCCCAATACCATTATTGAAGAGACTATCCTCCATATTGTGTATTCTTGGCATTCTTGTCAAAGATTAGTTGACCCTAGGCTCCATTCATGGTAAGTACCCTGTACAGGTGTACCAGTTTTATCTTTTATACTATACTTTTTAGGCTCCATTCATGGTAAGTACCCTGTACAGGTGTACCAGTTTTATCTTTTATACTATACTTTTTCTATGTTTAGATACACAAGTACTTACCATTATGTTACAGTTGACTACAGTATTCATTTTAATTAACTCAAAATCAACTGATCTGTGATTTTGACTACATACACCAAAGTCCTTTACCTTTGCTATATTATTGTGCTATAAGCAAGTCATAGGTCCTGTCCATACTCAAGGAGAGGGAATTATGAAAGGCATGAACACTAAGTGACAGGAATCATGAGGTCACCATAGGGTCTATACACCACAAGGTGCACCACTTTGTAAATGGTTGATATTTCTGTACATGTATTTAATCTACAGATTCTCCTCTATAATGGCTTTTCTTACATTTTATTTGCTGTTGCAAAACCCAGGCCATTTGTCCCGTACAGTTTCCCACAGTGTGTATATTGCTGACTACATCCCTGTGATGTTGTCAATCATGTTTTTCTATCCTTTGCATTTCCTACAAATCGATAGTCTTATCTAAAGGTTCATCACATTCAAATTCTATTCTTTTTTTTTTTTTTTTTTGCAAGACTACCACATAGAAGACCATTACAAGAGACACATATTGACTGGTTCTCTCTCTCTCCCTCTCATTTTGAAACAGGGTCTCACTCTGTTGCCCAGGTTGGAGTGCAGTGGTGACATCATAGCTCACTGAAACCTCTGCCTTCTGGGCACAAGGGATCCTCCCACCTCAGCCTTTCAAGTAGCTGGGATCATAGGCACATGCCACCATGCTTGGCTAATTTTGTGTTTTTTGTAGAGACAGTGTCTTGGCATATTGCCCAGGCTGCTCTTGAACTCCTGGGCTTCAGTGATTCACCTGCCTCAGCCTCCCACAGTGCTGGGATTACAGGCATGAGCCACCACAGCTGGCTGGTCATCTCTCTTATTATAATGGCATCAGCTGTTGATGATCACTTTCTATATCCATTAATTCACCATGGTGAAGTCTAATTCTCTTACTCTTTCTATAACTGTCTCATTTCGTTGAAGTACAGTTCACTTAAGAAAGTCAGGATAAATGCTTAATTATTTCCTTTTCAAACCAATTATCAAATAATGAGATGATTCTCTAGCATCCTCCAAAGATTACCAATAATATTTTAAAAGTGCCATTGTGAATTCATGAATTTAAACACATTTGGTGTATTTTGATCCGTTATAGTTATTATTCCTATTGATGCATAGTTGTTCCATCTTTGGCTGATGGGAACATATTTGAGTTGGCTTTTGAGTCTGTTCGACATGAATTTACTACTATTTGAGAGCTGCTTTTGCTGTTCTTCCTGTTTCCCACTTTACCATGTATCTTTGCTGCCCAGACCTGGAATCAAAGTGCATCATCTACATTAGGATTCACACTTTGCATTGTGCATTCTATGGGTTTGGACAAATGTAAAATGACTTGTACGCACTATTATAGTATTATCCAGAGTAGTTTCACTGACTGAAAAATCCTCTGTGTTCTGCCTATTCGTCCCTCCTTCTTTCCAACCTCTGACAATCTGATCTTTTTACTGTCTCCATAGTTGCACATTTCCAAAATGTCATATAGTTGTATCATACAGTATATAGCCCTTGTAGACTGGCTTATTTCACTTAGTAATATACATTTAAGTTTCAGCCTTGCATTTTCATGGCTTTAATAGCATCTTTCTTTTTAGCACTGAATAATATTCCATTGTCTGGATGTACCCCAATTTATTCATTCACTTACTAAAGGATATTTTAGTTGCTTCCAAGTTGGGGAATTATGAATAAAACTGCCACAAACATCCATACGCAGGTTTTTATGTGGACACAAATTTTCAAATCTTTGAGTAAATACTAAGGATCACAATTGCTGAATATGATAAGAGTGTGTTTGGTGTTATAAGACACTGCCAAACTGTCTTCCAAAGTTACTGTACCATTTTGCTGTCCCACAAGCAATGAATGAGAGTTCCTGTTGCTCCACATCCTTGCCAACATTTGGTGTTATCAGTGTTCTGGTTTTGGCCATTCTAACAGGTGTGGCGGCATCTCATTCTTGTTTTAATTTGCAATTCCCTAGTGGCCTACGATGTAGAACATCTTTTCATATGCTTATTTGCCATCTGTATATCTTTTTTGGTGAGGTATCTATTGAGATCTTTTGCCTATTTTTAAATTGGGTTGTTCGTTTTTCATTGTTGAGTTTTAAGAGTTCTTTGTATCTTTTGAATAATATATCTTTTGCAAATGTTTTCTCTGAATCTGTGGCTTGTCTTTTTATTCTCTTGACACATTTTTTTTTTTTTTTTTTACATTGTGTCCCTGTAGGATAAATTTCCAGAAGTGGGAGTGCTTGGTCAAAGGTAAATAATTTTCTGATTTTGTTAGAAGCACCAAATTAGCTCCATAAGAGCTGCACTATTTTTATTTGTACTTCCAACATCACTGTATGAGAGTGCCTGTGTCCCCACTCTCTCCTCAACTGGGTGTTCTTTTTTTCCAAAGTCATAGGTAAAGGATAATATCTCAGTGTGGTTTAACTAACAAATTACCCCAAAACTTAGCAGTTTAAAATAACAAATTGTAATTATATCTCAGTTTCTGTGGGTTAAGAATCTGTGAGTAGTACAGCTGGGTGCCTCTGACTCAAAGTTTCTCATGAGACTGCAGTCAAGATGTCACCCGGCGATACAGTCATCTGAACGATTGACTGGACCTCGGGGGAGGATACACTTTTAAGCTCATTCACATGCCTCCTGAACAGAGGGCCTCAGTTCTTTGTAGGCTGATGAACTAAGGACCTTGGTCTTTGCTACACTACGTGGGCCTCTCAATACAGCTATTCAAAACATGGGATCTTTCTTTTGCCAGTGCAAGTCAGCCAGCTAGAGGGAGTACCCAAGACAGAAGCCACAATCTTTTCATAACTTAATCTTGGATGTATCTTCTCATCACTTTTGCTGTATTCTCTTCATTGAAAGTGAATCAGTAAGTCCAGTCTACACTCAGGAGACAGGATTACACAACAGAGTGAATAGGAGGAGGTGGGTATCACTGTGGCCATCTTAGAAGCTGAATACCATAATACACATTGATCTACCACATGTTGGTGAAGATGTACAGCAAGTGGAGCTCCCATAAATTCCTGGTAGGAGTGTGAAATGGTGTAACCATCTCAGTTCAGTAGTTTCTTGTAAAGGTCAACAGTTCAGTAGTTCAACAGCTTCTTGTAAAGTTAAGCATATACTTGCCATGTGACCAACAATTCCACACCTAGATTTCTTAAATCGTGATCATTCATTAATGTGAGACATGGCAAGGTTTCTCTTCAAACAGCCTGATCCTTTAATTCCCAGTACCCCCCGCCACTTCTCTTTCTTCTTCTTTCCTTCTTTCTGCTTTTACTACATGCCCAGGTGTGCCATAGCACCAGTGGCATTATCAGCACCAGCTCACATTCCTTTCCTTATTTGGGAAGAGATTGGCCCTCCAGCTCGCTGCAGACAACCGCTTCTCCCTCTCCCCTGTCTCCCTTACGTGCCCACCTTATCTGAGAAAAAGTTTAAATGTTTTGCCAATCAGGCATAGCTTAGATTGTGCAGTCTGACCCCAGTCAATGGGGAAAGGGCACAGGGGCAGGATTTTCATCAGGCATAAAAACTTGCATTCTCTTTTCTTCTTTGTGCTACTCTCGTGGTGATACGGGAGGCACCCCTCTGCACAGAAGTAAGTTTGCTTTGCTGAGAAATCCTTTGTCTGAGTGCTTGTTTTTCTTGTGACTCTGAGCCCTATTTCCAACAATGAACTTTTATTTGTTTATTTTGGAATACTTTTAGACTTACAGAAAAGTTGAAAAAATAGTACACAGTTCTTATACTCTCCTCATCAAGATTTCTAAACATATAAGTGGCCAGGCTTCCCCTCTTCCTTCCTCCCCATCTGGATTTCACCAGGGAAACTACAGCCACCCTTACCTTTCTGGAAGGCTGCAAGAAACCAAAGAAACTCAGCTTCAGACTCACTTCCTCCAGGTAGTCATCAAGATTCCCTTCATGTTAACATGTTTCATAACTATGATATAATGATAAAAAGTAGAAATTGATATTAGAACAATATTATTAACTGACTTACACACTTTATTCCTACTTCACCAGTTCTTCCACTAATGTCTCTTTTCAGTTCCAGGATCCAATTCAAGTTATCTCATGGAATTTAGTTTTCGTGTCACTTTAGTCTCCACCAATCTGTGGCAGGCTTTTCATCTTTCTTATCTTTCATGACCTTGACACTTTTGAAGAGTACTGGTCAGCTGTTTTGCAGAATGTCCTGTAATTTGAGTTTGTCTTATGTCTTTTCCTGTTTTTCTTTTCTTTTTGAGACTGAGTTTCTCTTTTGCTGCCCAGGCTGGAGTGCAATGGTGTGATCTCGGCTCACTGCAACCTCTGCCTCCCGGGTTCAAGCGATTCTCTTGCCTCAGCCTCCCGAGTAGCTGGAATTACAGGCACACGCCACCACACCCAGCTAATTATTGTGTTTTTAGTAGAGACAGGGTTTTGCCATGTTGGCCAGGATAGTCTTGAACTTCTGACCTCAGGTGATCCACCTGCCTCAGCCACCCAAAGTGCTGGGATTACAGGTGTGAGCCACCACGTCCGGCCTGTCTTTTTCTTATTAGATTGAAGTTACACATTTTTGGCAAGAATACTACAGAAGCAATGTGTCCTTCTCAGTGCATTATATCAGGGGTCGCATAACGGCTACATCATTTTACTGGTGATATTAACCTAGATCACTTGATCAACCCAGTGGAATCTACTAGGTTTCTTCACCATGAAGTTACTATTTTTTCCTTTGTAATTAATAAATATCTTGGGAAGGTGCTCTGAAACTATGCAAATACACTTTCTCATCAAGGTTTTAGCCACTAATTTTAGCACCCATGGGTGGATCTTGCATGCAAGAATTATTTTCTGCTTCCTTCGCTCTTTCTACATTTGTTAATTAGAATTATTCAGTAAGGAAGAGTTGTCCCTTTTACCCCCATTTATTTATGTATTCAGTATTTATTTATAACAATTTGGACTCACACATATTTATTTTAATCTATGGGTTATAATCTATCATTATTTATTTTCTGTCTCAGATTATTCCAGCTTTGGCCACCGCAAGCTCTTTTAGTTTAGCTTATGGTGCTCTTTTGATATGACTCCATCTCTTTGAAAAAAACACTTCCTTATCTCCTGAGACTACAAGGTGTTCCAATTCAACTACTTTTTCATGGAATCCTGGTTCCTTATTGGAGAATGATATTTAGAAACCAAGATCTGACTGCTATATACGCTCACTGGTACTGAGTTATTATTGCTTCTAGACCCTCTCAGCTAACTTGGAAGCTTGGAAATATATGTATATATATTAACCCATGCATGCACACATATTCATTCTCATTCTCTCTCTCTCTCTCTCTCTCTCTCTGCCTCTGATTCCAATCCAACATCACAGGATTCATTCTAGTTTTTTCCATTTCCTTAATTATAACAGTGAGAAATCTAGCTCTCATTAACCATGATATATTTACTTATTTGTTCAACTCTAGTATTAACATAAAGAACTTTCAGAATTGCTAACTGGGAACAACAAGTTTACTAACTAGAGAATAGTATTTGTGTTCAATTATTTTTGTCTATACCCTTACCGTATTCAGTAAAAATAATATTTTTTAAGTTATGTAGTTCTGTCTTTTCTGCCCCACCCCCTTCAGTGTAATGTTATTAATTTATAAGGTAGTTGATACTTGGGTTCTTTTTATTTTTATTTTTTATTTTTTTAGATGGAGTCTCGCTCTGTCACCCATGCTGGAATGCAGTGGCACAATCATAGTTTATGGTATCCTTGATCTCCTGGGCTCAAGGAAATCCTCTTGCCTCAGCCTCTCCAGTAGTTAGGACTACAGAAATGCACCACAATGCCTGGCTAGTTTTTTATTTATTTTTATTTTTATTATTATTTTTTTGAGACAGAGTCTCACTCTTGAACCTGGGAGGCGGAGGTTGCAGTGAGCCAAGATTGAGCCACTGCACTGCAGCCTCGGTGACAGAGATTTTCCTGCCTCAGCCTCCTGAGTAGATGGACTACAGGCGCCTGCCACCATGCCCAGCTAATTTTTGTATTTTTAGTAGAGATGGGGTTTCACCATTGGCCAGGCTGGTCTTGAACTCTTGACCTTGTGACCCACCCGCCTCAGCCTCCCAAAGTGCTGGGATTACAGGTGTGAGCCACCATACCCAGCCTAGTTTTTAATTTTTGTAGAGTTGAGGTCTCTCTATGTTGCCCAGGCTGGTCTCAAACTCCTGGCTCAAGCAATCCTCCTGCTTTGGCCTCCCAAACCGCTGGGATTAAAGGCATGAGCAATGATGCCTGATCTACATATTCTTAATATAAGTCAGATATATGTTTTGTAATTATTTTACCCTAGTCTTTGGCTTGTTTTCTTTTAATATAGCACAAGGTTTTTATTTAAAAGTCAAAATTTTCAATACTTTTTAATGGATTGTGCTTTTCCATGTCATAGCTAAGAAATCTTTGCTAACCCAAGATCATGAGGTTTTCTTCCTTGTTTTCTTCCAGAAGTTTTATACTTTTATGTTTTACATTTAGATCTATGATCCATTTTTTATTGTGGTCAAATATACATATAAAATTCACCATTCTAACCATTTTAAGGTGTGTGGTTCAGCATTTGGTATATTCACAAATTTGAGCAACTATCTAACTCCAGAATATTTTCATCACTACAAAAAGGAAACTCCATACCCACTAAGCAATCCCTTCCCACTCCCCTCTCACCTCAGCCCCTGGCAACCACTACTGCTTTCTATCTCTACAGATTTGCCTATTCTGGATATTCCATGTAAATGAAATAATAAAATACTGTGGCCTTCTGTGTTTGGGTTCTTTCACTTAGCATAGTTTTAAAGTTCATCTGTATCATGGCACATATCCATGACACAATCCTTTTTATAACTACATAATATTCCATTGTATGGATATATTACATTTTGTTTATCCATTCATTGGTTGATGGACACTGGGTAGTTTCCATCTTTTGGTTATTGTGACTAGTGCTTCTACGAATGTAAGTGTACAAGTTTTTCTTTGTACACCTGTTTTCAATTACAGATAGTCCCCAACTTACAACTTTTCAATTTTACAATGATGTGAAAATGACACATTCAGTAGAAAGTAGTATGATAGTTTCTCATGATGCTGGGCAGTGGTAGTGAGCCACAGCTCCCAGTCATCCATGTGTTCACAAGGGTATACTGTAAGAATTAAAAAAAGAGGAAAGAAACATGAAAGGTGGCTCGGCAGTAAAAGACAGGTTTATTTTAGAGAAATACACCTGAGAGGAGCTTCTGGCCAAGTTAGGTCAGAGAATTTTTAAGGATTCAGGGTGGGAGAGTTTATCACAGGCTTGGACTGCTTCTGTGTCTCTTTGTTGTGCTTATCTGGGAGGGAGAGTTGTGTCTGTTCACATATATCTTCACATACACCTGCAGGAACCACCCCCTGCCCCCCGCCCGAGTCTGCCTTTAGCTCCCTTATCTTAGTGCACCTGAAGGGAAAGGAATGTGCCTATTAAGGCCCACTGCTTTACTAGGGGCCATTGTACAAGGATGAAGTTTGGCAGTTACCCAAGAGACTTTCTCCCTGCCTTCCTCTGTGCCTGAGCTGTCTTATCTGTGTGTTGCTGTCTGCTCTTTTCTGGCTGCTTGTAGTTAGAAGAGATTTCCTTGAAATGCACGAAGCTGGAAAGGGAGCTGGAACTTAAAGTGG
>CAUYLG010048898.1:0-65839 GCA_963573385.1 Cacajao melanocephalus
TTCTAGCCTGGGCAATAGAACAAGAATCCCGTTCTCTCTCCCTCTTTCTCCTCCTCTTTCTTTCTCTCTTACATTCTTTTTTTTTCTTTCTTTCACTCTCACTTTCTTTCCTCTCTTTTTCTTTCTTTCAAAAATAAAAAATAAAATAAAATTAAATTAAATTAAAAAAATAAAAAACAAAAACTGGTGAAAAGAGCTAAAAAACAGTGTTAGGTAAAAATCTTTAGTGAGAATTTATCTCTTCTTGCTAAAATCAGGAACGCTTTTTACTCTAAACTATAAAAATAAGGTGATTTTAGTGCTTAGCACATCAGTCTTTGAATAGTAACTCAACAAATAATTATTGAACAAATATATTGATAAAAAAGATATATAAAAATATGAGTCCTGAGTTATAAATACTCACATGACTAATGTGCAATTTCTTACCTAGGGTTCAGGGCTAATAAAATTGACCATCCTATACTGGAAAGGACCATATTTCTTTAGCAGTATCAAGTTATTGCTGAGAGCAATGTTCATGATTTTTCTCAAGGCCTTTGTGTAACCATTGTGCAACCTAACTTTCTTAAACACTTAATTTCAGGAAAATGCCTTTTATCAAAACTGAGGCACTGCTTTTTCTTAGAGAATAGAAATTGTATAACTTGCTGTGTTTTCTCCCTTTTTGCCGTGACTCATAGCAATCATATTAGCTTAAATAGTTTATATATTTTTTATCTATATTTATTTTTATTTTTGTTTTGTAATTAAATAGTTACTTAGGTGTTTCTTTATTGTAAGCTGATTTTAGCCAGTACTCACTATGTTATATTATTTTGGATCAAAATTATTCTGTTTTACTCAAATTATCCTGTGAGGCCATAGATGGGAACTTGATTTACAGGAGATTCTGTATTATGTAAGCAATTAGTTTCAGTCATTTTAGGAATGATTTTTACTACTTTATTTGAATCATACTTAAAATCTACAAAAAAACAAGTTCATAATTATAACAATTCTAGGAATTATGATCATATTTATATGTCAGGCTTATTTGTGGTCATAAAATTGTTTCAATTATAACTGAATTAAAATTAATAACTTCTTCATGAGAACCTGAATTATGCTAAATACTGTGAGTAAGCCCTTCTGATTCAAAGATGAATATGACGTGGTTACTACAATAGTAAGTAAACAATTACACCCAATCCAATCCTGTAGAACTAGATGCAATCTTTCTGAGTCACTTTACAAGTATTAAATACTCACCTTTTGATATGCATGCTGACAATACTTCTCCTTGTGCTAGAAAAACTAAGCACACAAAAAAAAGGTTATGCCATAAAAATATTTCTTTGCCTACTTTTCTCAGTCTTTCTAAATTCTATATGAAAGTTTCTATGTCTTGGCCTTCAATTCTTTAAGAAATTTCATTTCAAGAGATGAAGTGATTAGTATGTTTCATTAGTAGGTTTTCCTTATATGTAAATAAATGTTTGAAAGGTCTTAAAATTTGGCAATTCATAATAAATAGTATGATAGTAGAATGAATTAATTAAACAGAGACCTGTATGGTATGTTGCTTTGCTTTTCAACATTCTGCATTTAGTGTATGGAATGATATATCATGCAAATGATTCAACTGGATAATTTCCAGTTTTCCTTTTAGAGTAACTCTGCTGTGTATGATTACAATTTAAATAGGGTTTGAAAAGAATAATGAGAAGAGAACCAGAAATGATAAGAGTACCATCAAATCAATAGAAGATGCTGATTTTTTTTTACCAACTGATCAATAAGTGCATTAAATTAATACAATCAACAATTATATTTACCCCATTTTTATAAGGAAAAAAAATACCAGAAATTCAACAGTTTCTTTCACAAATACCATTATGTTTATGTGCTTACTCTATTGATGATAACAATAAATTATCATTTTGCTTTTCTGGCATGATTCTTCATTTCACACATAACAAATATGTAATCTTATAAAGTTATTTGCAGGAATGCTTTTTTATTAGAATGAATATTTTAGTGACTAGTATGTCATTGAATTCAAGTTTGATTCTTAAAGGCACATATAACAAATCATGTTTGGGAAAATTTGACTTTCATTCATCAAAGTTAAAATTTTCCTTCTCAGTTTGCATATATTTTGATTATGACATAATTTAATTCTTTTATTTTTTCAACTTTTATTTTAGGTCCAAAAAATCCATGTGCTGGTTTGTTACATGGGTAAATTGTGTATTTCTGAGGTTTGGTGTAATCAGCAATCATCATAGGCGGGCACAGTGGCTCACGCCTATAATCCCAGCACTTTGGGAGGCTGAGCTGGGCGGATCACGAGGTCAGGAATTTGAGACCAGCCTGGCCAACATAATGAAATCCCGTTTCTACTAAAAATACAAAAAAAAATTAGCTGGACGTGTTGGTGGGCGCCTGTAGTCCCAGCTTCTTGGGAGGCTAAGGCAGGAGAATCACTTGAACTGGGGAGGTGGAGGTTACAAGTGAGCGGAGAAAGTGCCACTGCACTCCAGCCTGGGCTACAGCACAAGACTCCGTCTCAAAAGAGACAAACAAACAAACAAAATAAATGATCCCGTCACTCAGGTAATGAGCATAGTACACGATAGTGAATTTTTCAAACCTAGCTCCCCTTCTTCCTTTTCCCATCAAGTAGTCCCCAATGTCTATTGTTCTCATCCTTATGTCCACGTGTTTTCAATGTTTAGCTCCCACTTGCAAGTAAAATCATGCAGCTATGTTTCTCTGGGAACACGTAACATCAACCACAATACAGCTTAAAATTTTTTTCAAGATTCATCATCAGTGACACAAGGATGTGTCAGCCACACAATGCCATACTTTCATTCCCCTGCCAGTCCCCATTCTCTTTTGCCACTGCTGCTTCTTAAACTCTAAGAGGAATGTTCGCCACAGTAGTTAGAGAATAAACCCCACCTCCGCCTGCTTATAGTTTCTGAATTACCAGGAGACTTGCCAAAAATCTTAATTTATTTTTTATATGCACTGTTACCATACAGGATATCTAACCACATATATTTTCAGTAATTGATCAATTATAATAGATACTGCAAAATTCCTCAAGCTACAGGAGGAAAAGAGATGCTAAGAGAGAACTTAGATTATACAAAATTTGCATTTACTTGAATCACAATAGAAAATTTACTTCAGATCTGCCATAGAAATGGATATATGGCAGATACTCAATATCTTCGTTCCAGCTCCTGCATTATTGGGAACAAATTAGCAATGAAAATACATAGAATAGACTTAAAAATAAAGGTTAAAAGGAAGCCAGTTAGACAGTTAAGATTGCATAGTTTATTTCAAATTTGGGTTAGGCACAAAAATATTTGGAAAAAACTGCATTTTTGATATGCATAAAATCTTTAAAATTGTTTTTAGTAATTGCCATGTTAGGACATAAAATAATTTTCTGTTAAAGGGAATATGTATAATATTTAATATTCCCTTTATTAATATACACCCTTATATATTACCTTTATATTTTCCTTTATATATTATATATGATATATAATTTCTGTGTTAATTAATTAGACATATTTATGATATTAATATATATTTTCTTTATATAATATATAGGGTGGCAAAAATAGAGGGGTCTACTTCCTTAAACTGTTATATTTATACATTTGTATACACTGATTACAATATGCAATAATATATTATTATATGTAATACATAATATTCTAATGTTATATATTAGTATATTAGTACTAATATATATTAGCATATTATATAATATTGACTTAAGAAATAAATATTTCATAAGTACATTGAAAAGACCTGACACCTCTACTCTTTTAATTTCTGACCTTTCCAGAATCCTAAGCCAAGTAAAGGGGAGCTATGGCCTCATTCTAACTTCTAACTTTCAATCATCTATTTTTGTTAGACATATTGCCCCACAGATAGGTAAAAATGAAGAAAGAGAGAGAGAGAGTATATCCCCTTAAATACATTGAGAAAAATTCCTTAAGTGTCTTCCTTAAATACTTCCCTCCAAAAAATTCTTCTTCCTCTGATTCCACTATATGAAGGTGATACATAATTCCACTATATGAAGGTGATACATAATTCCACTATATGAAGGTGATACATTATATTATATAATATGCTAATATATTATATATAATATATATTCTCATTATTATATTTCCTTTACTAACAGATAGTTATTTTATGTTCTACATATATAGTACTTACACTAGTAACTTACAACTGAGATGATAACTCAAATAAGAACCTAGGAAATGCATTGACATGAAAAAAATTAAAATAGTAGCCAGGAAGCAGTATTAGTATGGCCTACATTTATAGAGAGCATACTTAGAATTCCATTACTGTATTATTATTTTCTATAATACTGACGGTCTTCCATTTCTTTCTATGTAGTAAATTGAAATGCATTCCCCAGATCTAGCAGTCCTTCCACCTCAGCCTCCTGTGTAGCTGGAACCACAGGTGCATATCACCTTGCCCAGCTAAATTTTTAAAAATTTTTTGTAGAGATGAGGTCTCACTATGTCTCCCAGGCTGGCCTCAATTGAAATGCATTTCACATTATATTACTTAGTCTAAGCTACTATTTTCCCTATTGTTTTATATAATTACTGAGTTTGCTTTATATTGTCAAGGTTCACATAAATAAAGTGGAATTGTATAAGGTTCAGTGATTTTTTTTTGAGGTGAACACAGCAACAACAAGCTTCTTAAAGACAGAAAGGGCTCAACATTTCTGAAGAGTCTAACTGACAGATTCCCTCTCAGAACTTACCTCTCTTAAGAACTGATCTGCTTCAGATGTTTGAATTTAATCATCCAAGGGGACCCTGTGTATTATTTGGAGGTTAAATTAATCCTGAATTTGGCCTCCTGAGAATTGAATTAATCCTTGAGGAAGATTTTCAGTCGTATTAGTAGCATAAATGATTTCCTAAATCTTTTTTTTTTTCCTAGACACATCTAGGTCATATTTGAACTGTAATAAAACCGCTTGTTTTCCAGGAAAACAATTCTGCACTCTTGGATAGAGATTAAGTAGTGTAGAAAGACAAAAATAGATGAGTCTGCTTCTTTAAACCGTTAAATCCATACATTTGTATATATTGATCACAACATGCAAGACCCTGGTTGATACTGTCTTTGTTTCTTTATACCCAAGTTATCCAAAAAAGGCTAATTTTACTCATTCCATTTACTCCTTAGAACTGACTTCACTCGCAGCATCATCGGGGACTACTGGAAAGCAAGGAGGTCACATTTACGTTACTGACAACCATTACAATATTTTACCATTACACTTACATTCCTCACAATTCAGGAAGTAACAATCCACAATGACTTTGTGGAAACTGGTATGTAGTGTAGAGAGGATGATGGGGTGAAGGTGTAATAGTAGAGGATGACAAGAAATAAATATTTTATAAGTACATTTAAAAGACTTGAAACCTCTCTACTCTTTTAATTTCTGACCTTTCCAGAACTAAGCCAAGTAAAGGAGAGCTATGGCCTCATTCTAACTTCTAACTTTCAATCATCTATTTTTGTTAGACTTACTGCCCTACAGATAGGTAAAAATGAAGAAAGAGAGATAGAATAAATCCCCTTAAATACATTGAGAAAAATTCCTTGTCTTCCTTAAATACTTCCCTCCAAAAAAATTTTATTCCTCTGATTCCACTATATGAAAATGATACATAATTTTTTAAGAACTCACACAAATATTTTAAATCCCCATAGAATTAATTTAGCTCATGTCTCCTGCCAGTATCACATCCACACAAACACAGAGTTATTTGGTATCTGGGAGAAAACTGATGCCTAAGAGCCTCTTGTTGCTATTTTGGGTATTGCCTGCTGTCCCGGTACTAGTGCCAGCTTGAATCTACTAGTAAATAATGCAATGTTTTGAGGCAAAATCTCTATTTGTGTTTTGAGGTTTCTCATTTCACAATTTCACTAATAATTGTGAAATATTTACAGCAGTATATTGGACCAAGTTACCGGAGGGAAAAACATTTCTGCCAGGCACATTTCCATATAGGCAGCATCACTTTTCACCAAAGACAAACAAACAAAACCTTCCTGGAAACTAGGTCATTATGTGAATTGCCATGAAAAGCACAGTGTTTTTCTTGAAGATTAATGTGGTTGTATTTCTGACCAAATAGTTTATGTTCAATAAATAAACTTTTATATTGATTTTAGAAGAATAAATGTATACCAATTCTATTAAATGAATCATAAAGTTTAACATAAACTTCAGTGTGCTATAGACTATGTATTGGTCACAAAAATAAACTTCTATAGTATCATATATATAACTAGCCTAATGTTATTCTATTACTCTGGGTATAATAAACACTCAATACATTTTATTATCATATTATGAGCTTTAAAAAATATTTTTGCCCTCTCATGAATTATATCAAATCCTTGAGATCATTTTGATAATAAATTCTCATTAAAATAATTTTCAATCAAGTCACAACTAACAACCTTATTTTCTATAAGTACATTCATTACACACACTTTGAATTTACATATTTCAAAAGGCTTACCTACTCATAGTTTACAAGGCCTGCACTCAAAAAATGTGAGTGCTTGGGCACAATGTCATTTTATTATCCATTCTAAATGTGTTTTAAATTTTAGGTTTAAAAATTTATATTTAACATAATCAGTGATGTGATTTAAGTTTGGTTTATAATTTTACTATTCATTTATGTTTTTCTTAATTTCATTATTTATGTTTGTTTTCTTTTATTCTTATTTGTCTTTCTTCTCCCTACTTCCTTTTTTTTTTTTTTTTTTTTTTCAATTTGAGGCAGGATCTCATTCTCTCGATCGGGCTAGAGTGCAGAGGCGCACTCATGGCTCACTCACTCACTGCAGTGTTGACCTCCCTGGATCCAGCGATCCTCCCACCTCAGCTTCCTGGGTAGCTGGGACCACAGGTGTACATCACCTTGCCCAGCTAAATTTTTTAAAATTTTTTCTAGAGATGAGGTTTCACCATGTCTCCCACGCTGGCCTCAAACTCCTGGGCTCAATCAATCCCCCTGCCTCTACTTCCCAAAGTACTGGGACTGAGTTACCATGCCTGGACTTCCTTCTTTTCATGTTATCTGAATAATGTTTAGTATTATATTTTAATTTTCTATATTGATTTTCACTGTTTCTTTTTATATAGGTTTTATAAATTTGTATCATTATGGATTAAACTGCAAATAATTAGTTTTTCACATTCTATTTAGAGCCAGTATTTTCCCCATCATGTATAGTTTATGTAGAATTCTGAACCACCATCTAGTTCCCCTTAGCTTGTACCCTTTATATTATTTTCTGTATTATTTCTATAAACAATAAAAACCCCATTAAAATGCTACTTTTTGCTTTCAATACTCAAACACATTTTAAATATCTTAAGAGAAGAACAATCCATTATATTGACTCAGATATATATTGTTTTGGTTGTTCTTTCTTGGTTCCTAATTTCCAAGTTTCCTTCTGGAGTCATTTCCGTTATATATACAAAGCTTTCTTTAGTAATTAAAGTACATCTGATGACCAAAAAAAAAACCCTTCATTTTATTTGTCTTCATTTCATTCATGAAATTTATTTTCATTAGATATAAAATTCTGGATTGAAAGGTTTTTCAGCACTTTACAAATATCATAGCACTTCCTCCTGGCTTTCAGTTTCTGATGGAAAATCCAATCATTCAAATTGTTCTTGTGTTTCTCAGTTTTACACTTTTGACATTTTGAACCAGATAATTACATATTGTATATATGTGGTGGGGGGAGATTTGAGGGTGTTCCGTGCATTGTGGGATGTTAAATGATGCTTTTGCCCTCTGTCCACTTTCCCCTTCAAGTCATAACAAATATGTGTCCAAACATTGCCCTTGAGGGAATAAGTGTCCCCTGTTGAAAATCATTGCTCTATAGATATGTATAAACCCCTCTAGATGTTTTCAAGACTCTTCCTTCTTAGTATTCAGCAGTTTCATAATAATTCATTTTGGTAAGAATTTCTGTTGGTTCCTCATTTGGGTATAGATGAGTGGTTACAGGTTTATGTCTTTCACCATGTTTTCAGCCATTACATCTTCAAATATTTCTCGGCACTGACATCTTTCTCCTTCTCTAGTACTGTGAGGATGGAAATATTAGATTTTATGTTGTTTTCCCATATGTCCCTGAGACCCTAATAATTTTGTTCTCAATCATATTTTGCTCTGCAGTTTGTTCAATTTATTTGATTTTCAAGTTCAATTGCCAGTTCACTGATCCTTTGCTATCTTAATTCTGCTATTGTGCCCATCTTGTGAGGTTGTTTTTCTCATTAATGCATTTTTCAGTTCCAAAATTTTCCTTTAGTTCTCCTTTGTTTTATTTTTTGCTAAGTGTTTTTACTCTTTCCATTCATTTCAAGAATGCATATTCTTTTTATAATTGCTACTTTAAAGTTTTTTTCAGATAATTCTAACATCTGTTTCATCTCCCTTTTAGTTATTTTTTTCCATGAGAGTTTATATTTCCTGACTCTATGTAGAGAAGTTTTTTATTCTATCCTGGAAATTTTCAATATTATTTTAGGGTAATCTGAGTCTTAATTAAATCTTATAGAGGATATTTATATTTTTGTTAGGTGAAGGCCAAAAGTTCTAACCCACTTCCTGTGGGCTGTGGTGCTAATGCTTGTTCCATTTTCAAAGTCTTTTCTCTGCTCCTAGGATTTGTCTCTCTAATTGTATAACTCAGTGACTTTGCCAGGCTGAATAATGACCCTCATAGATATCCATGTCCAACTCCTAGAACCTGTGATATTACTCTGTAGGCAAAAGGGATCTTGCAAATGTGATAAAGTTAAATACTTCAAGAAAGGGAGATCTTGATTATTCAAGTGAATACTATATGCAACCACAAGTCTCCTTATAAGTGGGAGCAGAGGGAATTTGGATTACAGCAATAAGAGATGTGATGAGGAAAGCAAGTGACTGGAGTGATATGTCATGGCCAAGGAATGACAAGAAAAGGTGGCAGGAAGTTGGAATAGGCAAAACATGAATCTCTCCTGGTCCTCTAGAGGGAACCAACTATGCCAACCCATTTATTTTAGCTTCATAAGACTTCTCACTTCCAGAACTATAAGACAATAACTTTGTGTCATTTTAAACTACTTTGTTATACTTTGTCAAAGTACAATAGGAAATTAATAAAACGACCATTTTGGCATCTGAAGTTTATCTCTTTTAGTACATATTTCAAATTGTTTGGCATGTTGATCAGGATAAGATCTACAAATGCTTAATTTAGAATTAAGCCAGGGAGCTCGCTGACAAATTTTGGGGTTACTTTTTCCCCATCTTCTTTATCTCTGTATGATCTCCTTGATATTTGCTGGTTTCTTTTGGTCTTCTGGGTAGAAAATGTGTGCTTTAGTTATCTTGTTCTGCTGCTGTGATTCAGAAAATGCTTACATATCTTAGGCCAGGCCTCAGGATAACAGAGAGAGAAAAAAAGCAAATGGTTGAGGGGAGTTGCCCCACACACTTAGAATGACATCTCCACCAATTAAAGAAGAAGAGTAGCTTTCCTCTGAATTGGGGCTCCTGTGGCTCCTTTGCTGTTAAGGTCATGGACTCCCTAGGATTTCTTGGCAACCAAGGCTGGAGAGAGTGGAGGAAAATAACAATAAATTTCACATTGTCTAAAAATGTTGAGTTCCACTGCCATCTTCTTGAACTGGGTTTTGGGGTCACATATACACTTCAGTTTCTCAGTCTACAAAATCAAATCCAAGATTAAATGATAAAAGCATTGGAAAAATCCTCCGTTTCCAAAATTGTTTATAACAAAAACATAATCTCTTGAATTGTACTATGTTTATTCAATCAACTTAAATTAAAAAATCATACCCGTATGAATAGATTGCAGTTTATTCAAACAAATACAACTAAACAGGCTAGATGTTTCCTGAGAATATACGACATGGGAGACAGACTTTAGATTAGAATTATTTTCTGTGGATTTCCTAATTATTAAACATTTTTTTCTTTTTTTTTTTTTGAAACAGAGTCTTGCTCTGTTGCTCACGCTGGAGTGCAGTTGGGCGATCTCGGCTCATTGCAACCTCCGCCTCCTGAGTTCAAGTGATTCTCCTCAGAATCTCCAAGTAGCTGGGATTACAGGTGTGCACTACAATGCCCAGCAAATATTTGTATTTTTAGTTGAGACGAGGTTTCCCCATGTTCGCCAGGCTGGTCTAGAACCCCTGACCAGAAGTGATCCGCTCACCTAGGCCTCCCAGAGTGCTTGGATTACAGGCATAAGCCACCATGCCCGGCCTAAAACATTTGATTCTAATTAGATCATGTGTAAGAGAAAACAATAATTTTATTCAAAGACAATGGGTCCTTTTTTGGTATGTTTATTTCTGTAAGTGGACAAACTAGACAGTGACCTTATATCAATGTAAGTATATTTTACAATATGAGTGGAAATTTCACAGTAAATAAAGATATTAAGGCTGCATATAATCCATTAAGCTTACTGATATTTATGTTTTCAGCCATAAGGTGACATTTGTCATAAAAATATTTTAAAATATTTTGTTTGTTGTTGTTAATACATAATGAGATTTTCATTCTTAATGTGTCCTCTAGAAATCACTAGACAGGGATCAAGAGCACATAGCAAGTGCCTAGCATATAATAGAGACTAAGTAAATGTCAAAAACAAAAAACAAAACAAAAAAAAAACCAACAACTCCACGAATCTGGACCAATTAAATGCAGGCATACATGAGTATCATCAAAGACAAGTTTAGAAGTAATAGCTCATATACATCTATGAAAACATTATCTCTTGGCCATTGCTATGTCAGATGTTATTCTTGATGGACACTTAGAGAAAAATTTGAAGACATATTAGCTACAGTTGAGTTATTATATAAATTACTGTGAAACTTTTCTACTGATTTTAACACTAACATTGATAAGATCAAATTTGTTTTCAAATAAGAATAGAATAACTGGTACCCTGTTTAGTTGATAAATTTTGTGAATTATTACAAAAAGAAATATGCTCTAGTGGGTAACTCAAAAGACCTATTAAATTGATTGATTACTTCATTCATTTATTCAGCAAATATTTTAAAAATGTGCTTATGTTATGGATAAATAAGATATAACTTGTCTTAAAAGAGCATAACATCAGCTGAGTATTACACAAATAACTGCAGTGAATATGATAAATACCTAAAAGAAGGAAGGAAGAATAGAGTGAATCATTCTTACTTCAAGGCCATGGGAAATCTTACACATATAAACTTCCTAGCAGGGTCGTAAAGGGGGAGAAATTTTTTAGGAATTACGGTGGCAAAAAGATGGGGGACATTCTGGAAAGTATGTTGAAGAAATATGGCATACTTGGGGTACTACAACTTTTTCACTCTTTTCAAATGATCAAATGAAGGGGAGAAGCAGAGTGAGAAATAGGCATGGGTCAAATCACAGAGAGCCTTGATTATATGCCGTGTGTGTATGGGTGCACACTTAAACCTTCTTAGGCTTCAAAAAGCTACCACTCAAATATTTATTCCTAGGTCTGGACACTTTCTTGATGTTCAGACGTATTTCCAACTACTTTCTGAGCATTTCATATTGGTACTCCACCAGTGTTTTAAAAACAATGTGTTCCAATTAGAACTCATTCTCTGTCACTCTCTCTTCCTCTCCCAGACTCTTTCAAACCAAAGCCATTACCCACAACTATAGTGACAAACTTGAATGAATAAGGCCCTTATCCCAAACATTTTCATAAATGTTTATGTTTGTATTAGAAACACATTTTTAAAATAAGTTGAAACTTCTGCAACTGCACTTTCCAACATTGTTTTGACACAAAGCTGGGTTGAAAATTTGTGGGAAATAAATAGTACGGAGACCATGGTGCTCAAAGACTGGATGAGGTAGGCATTTTCCGCAAAAAAAAAAAAAAAAAAAAAAACAGAGAGAGATATTCTAGGTAAAAAGGTTTAATTTCAGTTAAGAGAAACTGGTTATGAAACTAATAAAGAACCCTGAATAGACTGTCACCAATCTACCTTTCCATATATTTGAATGTTTCTCCTTCCTCTACCACATGAACAAGCTATTCGAGCAAAAACAAAAATGAGCAAGAGAGAGAGGGCAGAGAAAGTCAGAAATGCTTGGGAAAGAAGTACAAAATAGTTTGATTTACAATGTACTTTGGGCAATTTCAGTTATCTTTGGAACATAAATTACGAACAAGAGAATGTTGGAATTCTGTTTGTATTGGATGTCATCACTGTGATAGTAACACTGATTCTCCACAACAAAAATTTATTTCTGAGCTAAATAAATATTTATCAATAGGTATATTATAGAGAAAAAAATATCAGACTCATTTCTGATAATTCATGCTGAGAGTAAAATAAATGAACTCACTATGTGTTGTGTGATAGTCATGCATTTTCATTTTCACTTTCAGGGTATAGCACTGTAAATGTTTGCCGTAAATAGCACTATCAGGAAATCTGATTATTCTGGAATATATTTGAAGACAGTTGAGCCAAAATATATCCAAAACAGTTTAAGGTGAAACAATTGAAGCAATATATTTCAAAAAGTGATTTTTAGTTGTGTAAGCTCTATTTTCTTACAGTTAAATGTGTCTGTAGAAAAGAAACCTAAATATCTTCAAAATTTTTAAATATTTGCTTTACTCATAAAATGTTTAATACTAGTTGATATACTTGTTTATATAACAAGCTTTCATTAAAACATTCTACATGTAACAGATAAACAATGTTACAAAACAATAATTTTATAAAGCAAGCAAGAAAGCTTTCAATTTTCAGTCTACCTGTAGGTTTTATCGTGAAGTCAAAATATTATTTCTTTTGTGTAAATTATGAGTATAGATTTTCCTAATTTTAGTGTACTCTCTAACAAGAGATAAGTTAGCATCAGTGTTACTATTCTGATAAATATATCTCATTCACATCAAATTTAATTTGGCTTGAGTAATAAATCTTTATTTTGATTGTGCTTAGTCTTGGTTCCCAGACTTTATTAAATAAATGATGCATATAATTTACTTTTCTTTCCATGAAATCATTACTCTCTAGGTCATGAAGATTATAGTCATGAAATTCTACAGTAATGTTATCTTTATAAGATTTGTTTCCATCATTTCACATAAATTATATCTGTTTAGACTGTCTATTACTAGGTGAAGAATTCCTTTTGTTCAATTCTACTTTTACTTTTTGTATCTAATGATTAATGTGTCTTAAATGGTATATATATTTATTTGGTGTTTTATGATTATTATTTTTTAGTTATGTTCTTTCAAGATAATTAGATTTTACAATTTTTACTTTGATACTATTGATCTTGGATTGCTATCTTAATAAATACATGGGTACATTTAAATATTTTGCTAAAAAGCAGCAGTTTTAGTCTTAATGTATTTGAAAAACTGATAATTACTTATTAAATATATATATCAAAATATACATATTAAAATTAATGTTATGTATATATTTCACACATATTAATGTTTGATCTTCAAAAATGAGCTTATGAAATACAGAATAATGCTGTCATAAACCAGATTTTTACCTAGAAGTAAAAGAATGTCTATAGATTGAAAGGAGTGCTTCAAATAGAATAAGAGAAATATGCTATGAGAATACACACGCCAGGGTTTCTACCCAGGCAGCAGGCAGATGATTGGGGTGGCTTCCCAGAAGAGACAGCACACAGCTGAATTTCAGGGATTAACAGCAGCTAACTAGGAGCAAATAAAATGATAGATCGTTCCCTATTGAGTGAACTGTATATGTAAACTCACAAAAATAAACCCACACAAAAAAAAGACAGATTATGATATTCAAGAATTGCTAAGGCAGTTCTTATAGACATAAAGCATAGAGAGCGTAGTTAGCAACAGCAAGAGGTTAGAATGAACAAGGCATTTTGGTGCTTATATCACAAGAGCTATATCTCAGTATATTCCTGTGATGAGGGAGTTGCTCAAAAAGTTCTCTGTTTTCTAAATAGCCATATTCTATGTCCCACATCCCTGCACCCTATCCAAAGTTGAAAAGAGTAGGCAGAGCATCTGAAAAAAGCCAGGCAGGCAATTTGTAGAATTGATAACCTTTTGGGTTTTATCATCTAGCCATTCTAGATATCTAGGAAATTAATATGCCTTACCTCCCTTTATCAAAGTTTTAGTCAGCACTTATGACTGTGTAGATTTGTGGAAGAATCTTGAATGTATTGACCATGGACAGAAATTTTGGGTCTGAAAACAAAAAGCACAGAAAAAAATAATGTAAATATGCATATAATGGAGATACTATTTTGTCAAGGTCAAACAAATTGAATTGCATTTAATAAGCCAAAAGAAATGTTGCCCATCATCAAATAGTTCTTAACAACTGAAAATACAATTTGTCTTACATGACTGAGATATTTATGGACTCTTGACAGCTAATTAGAATTTTTTTAATGTTATCATGGATAGATGGACTGATAGGTAATATTTATAAGTGGGTCCATTTATAAAACTCTTTTAAATTTCAATAGTCAATCCATATTTTATCGGTTTAATTAGTTTGGACTAATTAGTTAATTAGTGTAAAATTACTAGGTAGATTTCAAAAAACTCCGATACATATTTTATTCAAGAATTAATCTGCTTGACTTTTAGTTGTATAATTACTTTTCTAAAGCACACACAAATAATGAAAATACTCTAGGGGAGACTGGCATTTATTATGTAACTACTAAATGATTAATTACCATTAATTAATTTTCAAAATGACTGTAAAAGATTTTTATAATCTATAGAGAAAGAAATCAAGATCTGGAAAAATTAACAATTAATCCAATAGCAAACATTAGAGCCTGTGTTTCTATACTGGTCTAATTTAAAACCAATATTTTTTCATATATGACTCTATAGAGTATTTCATTTATAAAATGGACATTTGTGCCATTAAAAAGAATTACTTTCTAAACATCATACATTCTCAGCTTTCTTTGAAATTCACACTTATTTGTAACACAGAGCTGAACACTCTTGCCTTCTACCAAAACCGTAGTGCTATACTGATTTCATAACAGTTCATAGTTAGTAATACGTGTTAGGTTCTGTGGATAATAATTTATAATTATACTCATTTCAACTTAAATATGTTAAAAGTAATTATATAGCTGATTTTATTTTATTTTTATTTTTAAATTTTATTTTTTTATTATTTTGTTTATATTGAGAGGGGGTTTCACCATGTTGGTCAGACTAGTCTCGAACTCCTGACCTCAGGTAATTCATCCACCTCGGCCTCCCAAAGTGCTGGGATTACAGGCGTGAGCCACTGCACCCGGCCATATAGCTGATTTTAAGTCAACTGTGCTCAACTCTGGCTATGCGTTATACTACTAGTGGTAACTTTAAAGAAATGTATCCTTGCCCAGGGCCCATGACACAGCATTTTTATCAGAAACGATGAAGAAGGAAAAAGGCATTAGGATTTCATAAAGTTGTCTAGGTGATTTGATTAATCAACTAGAATTGAGAAGCAGTACTTTTAAATTTGAGCCTTTTATTCAATATAATACTGGAAGTCTCGGCCAAAGCAGTTAGGTGAAAAGAAGAAATAAAGGATATTCAATTGGAAAGGAAGAAGTCAAATTAGGCTTGTATACAAGGTCTTATATGTGGATAAACCTAAAGACTCCACCAAAAAAAAAAAAACTGTTAGAACTGATAAATGAATTCAGTAAAGCTGCAGGATACAAAAATCAACATACAAAATCAGTAACATTTCTGTGTGCCAACAGTAAACATCCTGAAAACAAAATCAAGAAAGCAATCTATTTACAATAGGTACAGAGAATATAAAATACCCAGGAATTTATTTAGTCAAAGATGTGGAATACCTACACAAGGAAAACTACAAAAAAACTGATGAAAGGAATGGAAGAAGATACAATAAATGGGAAAATATTCCATGATCATACATTAGAAGAATTAATATTCTTAACATGACAGTACTACCCAAAGCATTTTATGGAATCAATGCATTCCCTATCAAAATACCAATAACATTCTTCACAGAAATCAAGAAAAAATATCCCTCACTTTGGGAGGCTGAGGCAGGCTGATCACAAGGTCAGGAGTTTGAGACCAGACTTGCAGACATAGTGAAACTCCATCTCTACTAAAAATACAAAAATTAGATGGGTGTTGTGGCACACACTTGCAGTCCCAGCTACTCAGGAGGCTGAGGCAGGAGAATTGCTTGAACTGGGGAGGTGAAGGTTGCAATGAGCCAATGTGCAACTGCACTCCAGCCTGGGTGACAGAACAAGACTCCATTAAAAAAAAAAATCCTAAAATGTACATGGAACTCAAAATATCCCAGATAGCCAAGATATCCTGAGCAAAAAGAACAAAGCTAGAGGCAGCACACTTCAAATATAAAACTACAGTAATCAAATTAGCATGGAAATGACATAAAAGTGGACACATAAACCAATGGAACAAAGCAGAGAACCCAAACATAAGTCTGTACATTTACAGCCAACTAATTTTAAACAAAGGCACCGAAAGACATGCAATAAGGAAAGAACATTTTCTTCCATAACTGGTGCTGGGAAGGCTGTATACGCAGAAGAATAAAACTAGATCTTTTTCTCTCACCATTTACAAAACTCCAATGAAAATAGATTAAAGATTTTAATCCAAGCCCCGAAACTATGAAACTGCTAGAAGGAAATATTGAAAGAACATCCTAGGACATTGGGTCTGGGCAAAGAATTTTTGTGTAAGATCTCAAAAGGACAGAGAGTAAGACCAAAATTGGAAAAATAGGCTTACACCAAGAAAAAAGCTCTTCACAGCAAAGGAAGCAATCAACAGAATGAAGAAACATCCCATAGAATTAAAGAAAATATTTGCCAACTATCCATTTGACAAAGGATTTATAACAATATATAAGGTTCTCAAATAACTCAATAACAAAATCCCAGTAACTCAATTTAAAAAAATGGATCTGAATAGACATTTGTCAAAAGAAGACATGCAAATGGCAAACAGGTATGTGAAAAAGACTCAACATCAATAATCATCAGGGAATTGCAATTAAAATCACAATGTACTATAATCTTAACTCAGTTACAATGACTATCATCAAAAAGACAAAAAAATAGCAAATGCTGATGAGGATGTGAAGAAAGGGGAACTCTTTTATACACTTTAGTTGGGAATGTAAATTAGTACAATCATTTTGGGAAATGGTATGAAGTTTCCTCAAAAAACTAAAAACAGAATTACCATGTTTTTCAGCAATTCCACTATTAGGTATAAATCCAAAAGAAAGGAAGTTAATATTATCTGAGAGATATCTTCACTCTCATGTTTATTGGAGCACTAATCACAACGTTCAAGATATGGAATAAGCATAAGTGCCCATCCATGGATAAATGGATGAAGAAAACATGGTATATGTACACAATGAAGCACTATTCTGCTATGAATAAAAAATAATTATATTCTGTCATTATCAGCGACATGACAGAACTGGAGGTCATTATGATAAGTGAAGTAAGCCAAGCACAGATGTACAAATATCACTTTGTTGTTCATATGTGGGAGCTATAAAAGTGGATCTCGTGATGATAGAGATTAGACTGGTCAAGAGAAGATTAGTTTCCAGAGGTGGAGAAGGGTAGGGAGGAGTAGGAAATAAAATGAAGTTGATTAATTTGCACAAATACACAGGTAGAATAAAGAAGACATGGTGTTTGATAATACCAGTAGAGTGACTATAGTTAACATTAATCTTTATTGTACATTTCAAAATAGCTAGAAGAGAGCAATTTGAATATTCCTAGCATAAAGAAAAATGTTTAAAGTTATGAGCAGCTCAATTACCCTAATTCGATTATATACATTTGTCAAACTATATGAGCACACAATGTATGTACATCTATTATATATCAAAAAAAATAAAAACTTTAAAATCTCAATATAAAAAAATTGAGTCTGAGTGATATTGTCCAAAATCTAACATGAGAGAATAACATAACAAACTCATACGTTTTGGGGTTTTTCTTAGCTTACTGTGCTGTGCAACGGAAACTTGATGCAGTTGTCACTTGTTATAATCTATTGAGTGAATAGATTCCCCTGTAGGGGATAATGTTTCAAACTGTGCTGCTAATCTATCCAGTGTATGACTTTCAAAACGACATATGGCATTTTGCCATTTTAAAGCTACTTAAGTAACAGACAATTATTTCCATTAATATAATACGGACAAAAATGTCAATTATTTAAATTATGGGTACACATAGTTAAATTACCTCTTTCTAGCTTTTGCTTTAATAAGTGTATAATATGTACTTGATATAATACAAAAATATTGATTATATTGCTTGTTATTTCAAAAACATTGATTTTAATGGATAAGTGATTGATTTTCCAAAATTCATATGTACTTATAAACACATTTAAATTAAAGATACATGAAGAGCAATCTAATTTTCTCCCTGAATAAAAATAACATTGTTTAAGTGTAATGTAGTAATAGAATATCCTTATCCAAACTTAGTATTCTACAAGATGGTTTATGCCCAACTGAAGAGCAAAATGGTCAGCTTGTAATGAATAACACTGACATTTAGGTGGAAGCATCAGATCAGTTTCAGATATCAGAGGCTACTGTTATCTTTCTTATTAAGAAGAAGTCTTCAATTTCTAAGACTATGCTGTGAGAACAACTAAGAAGGGTTATGTCACCTGCCTCCACAAGTTGCCATTGTGGTTGCTATCAGTTGGACTCAAGTCACAGCAACAGACGATGTTATCACTTTGATTTCTATTATTTATTGCAGTGGGTAGTTGCTTGTTTTCTCTTCATTGGCAATTATTTTTTCTTTAGAAGAGTAATTTTTCACCTTCCCACTTTACATGGAATACATTTGTGTGTTGAATACTTAGAAAACATAAGCAACGAGTAATAAAAACCACTTCTAATTCCATTATATAGATAATTGTTAATATTTTGACTTGCATGTTCCCAGTGTCCATGCATACATACACACACACCCCTCCACGTATTTACATATCTCTATAGGTAAAAAATTTGACCAAATTGATGCTCTTATATACCTCAAAAAGGTCTAACAACTGAAATCATAGAATATTCAACTAGTGACTCGAAACTTAGTCATGCCGCAACTACAGAAATTTTAAGCTTGGTGTGAAAGGGATGCTTTAGAAAAAAAAATAATTCCTACTCAGGATGGGCTTGTAACTTATTTCATTCTTCCATGTATGTATGAGTGTATACAAATTTTCATTAATGTATAACCTATAAAGGTGAAAGCATGTTAACTAAGTGAACATGCTCATGTAATCACCATTTAAATAAAGACACAATGCAGTATGAGCCCAGGAGTCTTCTTTTCCTTAAATTTTTAAATTTTAAATTTTTGTGGATATACAGTAGGTGTATATATTAATGGGGTATATGAGATACTTTGATACAGGCATGCAATACACAATAATCACATCATGGTAAATGGGGTATACATCCCCTCAAACATTTTTTCTTTGTGTTTAGAAGCAATCCAATTACGCTCTGATTTTTGGTTCTTATGATGGTGCTTTATTGTATGTTGTATTAGAGTGTTTTCACACTGCTGATAAAGACATATCCACTACTGGGCAATTTACAAAAGAAAGAAGTTGAATTGGACTTACAGTTCCACATGTCTGGGAAGGCCTCACACTCATGGCAGAAGGCAGAGAGGAACAAGTCACATCTTAGGTGGATGATGGCAGGAAAAAATAGAGAGCTTGTGCAGAGAAACTCCCATTTTTAAAACTATCAGATCTCGTGAGACCCATTCACTATCATGAGAACAGCACGGGAAAAACCCAACTTCGTGATTCAGTCATCTACCACTGGATCCCTCCCATAACACATGGAAATTATGTTAGCTACAAGATGATATTTGTGTGGGGACACAGTACCAAAACATCATTCTGTCCCTGTCAAGTCTCATATCTTCACATTTCAAATCCAATCATGTCTTCCCAACATTCCCCAAAGACTCAACTTATTTCAGTATTAACTCAAAAGTCCACAGTCCAAAGTCTCAACCAAGACAAGGCAAGTCCCTTCTTCCTATGAGCCTATAAAATAAAAAGCAAGTTAATTACTTCCTAGATACAATGAGGGTACAGGCATTGGGTAAATGCAGGCATTCCAAACAGGAGAAACTGACCCAAATAAAAGGGCTACAGACCCTATGCAAGTTCAAAATCCAGCAGGGCAGTCAAGTCTTAAAGCTCTAAAAATGATCTCATCTGACTCTATATCTCATATCCAAGTCACACTGATGCAAGAGGTGGGTTCCCATAATCTTGGACAACTCTGCCCCTGGGGTTTTGCAGGGTACAGCCTCCTTCCTGGCTGCCTTAATGGGCTGGCATTGTGTTTCTGTGGCTTTTCCAACCACATAGTGTAAGCTGGCAGTGGATCTACCATTCTGGGGTCTCAAGGACTGTGGTCCTCTTCTCACAGCTCCACTTGCAGTACCCTAGTAGGGACTCTGTGTGGGGGCTCCCACCTCTTATTTCCCTTCTGCACTGCACTGGCAGAGGTTCTATATGATGATTCTGCCCCTACAGCAAAATTCTGCCTGGACATCCAGGCGTTTCCATTCATCTGAAATCTAGGCAGAGGGTCCCAAAACTCAGTTCTTGACTTCTGCACCTCTCAGGCTCAACACCATGTGGAAGCTGCCAAGGCTTGGGGCTTGCACCTTTTGAAGCCACAGCTCAAGTTCTAGTTTGGCCTGTTTCAGCCACAGCTGGAGTGACCGGAACACAGGGCACCAAGTTCCTAGGCGGCACACAGCACTGGGACCTTGGGCCTGGCCAAATAAACCAGTTTTTCCTCCTAGGCTTCCAGGCCTGTGATGGGAGAGACTGCTAGGATGACCTCTGACATGCCCTGGAGATAATTTCCCCATTATCCCCATTTTCTTGGGGATTAACATTCAGCTCCTCATTACTTATGAATATTTCTGCAGATGGCTTGAATTTCTCCTCAGAAAATGAAAGAATCACCTTTGTTCTATTTCCAAGCAAGTTCCTCATTTCCATCTGAGACCACTGCAGCTTGGACTTTATTGTCCATATTGCTATCAGCATTTTGGGCAAAGTCATTCAACAAGTCTTTAGGAAGTTCCGAACTTTACCACATTTTCCTCTCTTCTGAGCCGTCCAGACTGTTTCAACCTCTGCCTCTTACCCAGTCCCAAAGTTGCTTTGACATTTTTGGGTATCTTTTCAACAGCACCCTACTCTACTGGTACGAATCTACTATATTAGTTCATTTTCACACTGCTAACTAAGATATACCCAAGACTGGGCAATTTACAAAAAAAAAAAAAAGAGGTTTAATTGGACTTACAGTTCCATGTGGTTGGAGAGGCCTCACGATCATGGTGGAAGGCAAGGAGGAGCAAGTCACATCTTATATGGATGGTGGCAGGCAACAAAAAGAGAGCTTGTGCAGAGAAACTCTGGTTTTTACAACCATCAGATCTCTGAAACCCATTCACTATCAAAATTACAGAATGAGAAAGACCCACCCCCATGATTCAGTCATCTCCCACTGGGTCCCTCCTACAACACGCAGGAATTATGGGAGCTACAAGATGAGATTTGGGTGGAGACACAGAGCCAAACATATCATACATAATATAAAATATCATGTGTTGTTAGTTGTTTAAATTAGGTATTCCTTCAGGGTGGACTATCAATCAGTGGAAGTTTCTATTTGGCCCTCTGGCTCCCAGCTTCTCCGGCTCCCAGCTTCTCCAGGAGTCCTCTTTGTGCTTCTTTCTAATCCCTGTATTACAACCTTCTCACTCTTCCACAAAGATAATCCTAATCTAATTTTTAATGGAGTATAGTTATCTTTCATGCCTTTAACTTCATATAAATGTAGTTATGCATCATGATTTGCTTTGGTTTGGCTGCTTTCACTCAATATCATGTTCCTAAAATTCATTTATTTACTTTTGTGTAATAGTGGTTCATTCATTTTCAAGGGAACTACTAGCCCACTGTATAAATATTTTATAGGATTTGTATTCATTCTACTCTTGATTAACATTTGAGCAGTTTCCGATTTTAGATTACTACAAATAAAGATGCTATGAAGATTTCAGTACAAGTTATTTGGTGCACATATGCGTGTAATCTATTCATATATTCCTTTGCATGAGTTTGCTTGGTTGAAGAATATACGTATACCATATTTATCTATAGTCAATATTCATTGACAGTAGAGCTTACAAATTAGCAAATCGTCTTTCCAAAATGATTGCACCAATTTACATTTACAGCAGTTAGTAAGAGTTTTAGCTTCTCCATATCATTGCCAATATTTAGCTTTCTTAGTCTTTTTATCTATTTTCCCACTTGATGATGCATTTTCACTCAATGGTATTCTCAGAGCACCAAAAGTTATTAGTTTAAAAAGGGTTGAATTGATTTTTTATTTGTTGGAAAGTGTTTTTGAACTATTAAAGACATATTTGCCTAATCTGAGGATAGGAAGCTAATCTGTGATGCTATTTTTAGAAGGTATGATATTGCCTATTATATGTTAATGTAAAAGCCACTGGAACTTATTTGGGATTATTTTCATTTTAGATAGATCTCAAGACTCATAATTTTACCTAGTCATCTAATTAAGATAGAAATATTTATTGATCATTACTCATTGTATGCAGGCATTAAAATATCACATGTACCTCATAAATATTTACAAATATTATGAAGCAATAAATAAACCTGTTCCTAGTCCCCATTTTGGACTACAGAATTTCAGAATTCTGAGACATATGGCCTATGCAATGTGATTTTTCAGCTCCCCCATGGTATTCCAATATCCAGTCAGGGCTGAAAACCAGCCTGCATGTAAGCTTGATGAAAGAAGATACTTTTGTCTATTTCTGTGTTGTTCACAGCTCTATATCCAAATGCCTAAAACAGTCCCTAACACCTAGTAAATGTTTAATAAACATTCATTGAGTGAAATTAAAAAGTGTTGAAGATTATCCATTACTACTCTTTACAATGCTATGTGCAGTATTTATAAACTGTCCATAGATGTGTGGGTAAATTCTATAACTCTGTTATATAAAAATTTATTTTTTAATGGTACCTCAATATGTTAATTAAAATACCTTATAATAATTCTGTTAGTATTAGCTCTCCATTTTTTTCTTAAGATCATCTTTATTATTTTTCCTTTTCTGGTATGTAGAAAGGCAATTAATTCTGTTGCTAAAATTCTTTTCAATTGTAAAAGATGATTTGTAGATTAATTTGGATATTTTATTATCAATATATTAACTTTGAATAATGAGTTTTTTTTTGTATTGGCCAATCGTTAAACTTTTATTTTCTTGTCATCTTTTGTGCCAAACTAGACCTTTAATACTCTGATAAATAAAACTGATGATTGCAGGAAGCTTCGTCTTATTCTTAATTTCAGAAAAGGGGAGGATGTTTTTAATTCTTCACTGTTAACTATGATGTTAATTGTTTCCATCTGTGGTTGTTTCCTTTCTGACTTAATGACTTCCTTCAATAATTGTTTGCATTTACATCAATCTTCTGGTAAAAATTTCACCCAGTCTTTGTAGTTTTCCTTCACTTTTGAAAGACACTTTTCATGAATATAGAATTCTAGTTTGTCAGTTATTTTCTTTCATCACTTTAAAGATGTCATTATTCTGGGTTTTTTTTCTTTATTTTTCTTTGGCTACTTTAAAAAAATTTTCTTTTATTTTTTGGTTAGAAGCTTGATTTTACTTCTGTTTTTCTTGCTTAAGGTTTATAGCAAATCTTGAAACTGTGGCTTTATGTATCTTGTTAGTTTTAGAAAATGCTCAGCTATTATCGCATATATATTTTTCTGCCTCATTCCACTCTGCTCACTTTTTTGAAGTCTAAGTACATATATTTTAGATTTTTTTATGCCTTGTCCTATACATCTTTTTCTTTTCTCTACATTTAGCTTAATTTCTGTTAATTTATTCTTTAGTGTATACAGTTTTCTATGATCTAACTTTTAATTTGTTAACAAACTCTTTCATACAGCCGAGTCTCCAATTAAATTTACTGTGCCCCTAATTTTAATTTCTATATTTGTAAGTTCTAGATTTTCTATTTCTTTTTTTATCATTATCAATGTTCTGTATGTTCTGTCTTTATATTAAACTTTTTGAATAATAATCACAATTATTTTAATCCTCATGTATATTAATTTTAATAACAGTCTCCTTTAAATCTGTTTCTATTATCTGTTTATTCTTCAAGATTTTGGTAAAATTTTGCATTTTTGCATTCTTTTTCCATGGAAAATATGTATTTAAAAACATAAAAATTAAAGCTTTGACGAGTTTTTATTTTAAGACAAGATCTCACACTGTCACCCAGGCTGGAGTGCAGTGGCATGATCTCAGCTCACTGCAACTTCCACCTCCCAAGATCAAGTTATTTTCGTGCCTCAGCCTCCTGAGCAGCTGGGATTACAGGCACGTGTTATGATGCCTGGCTAATTTTTGTATTTTTAGTAGAGATTGGGTTTCACCATTTTGCCCAGGCTGGTTTTGAACTCCTGGCCTCAAGTGATCCACCCGCCTCAGTTTCCCAAGGTTCTGGAATTACAAGCATGAGCCATCACTCCCAGCCAATTTTTATCTTCTTCCAGAGTCGACTTACTTTTATTTTGTCAGATGTTAGGGTAGGGGCTTATTGCCCTAATTCAATCACAAAATGAGCTGCCTGGTAACCCCGTGAAACTCTTCCTTAGTGGGATTTCAATTTCAAATTTTGCCCTTCAACCCCATTGACTGACACTTCAGCTTCTCAGCTGTTGCTTTTCCTTTGGCTTCATAGATACATTTTGAATCAGCACATGTCTAAAGACATCAGAACCAAACGTGGGGTCAATTCTCTGCATTTCCTTTATCTTTTTAAATATGCCATCTTTGATATCTCTTTCATGCTTTTGAAACTCTCCTGTGTCTTGAATTCTTTTTTTTTTTTCAAATTTTCCACCTTCCATAGTCATTTTCAGTGATAATTTAGCCTGAAAAAAACTATTCTATAATTGCTTCAAGGAGAAATCTCTTTAATTTCTTTTTATTTTCTTTCTCCATAATTTTCAGTTTCAACAGATTCTATAATTGGTAAAATTTTATATGTTCTCCCATTATACTAACAGGAGCAGAAACCAGTCCCTTCTCATAAATTTCCACAAAAAATGTCGACATCGAAAACTGATTTTGCATGCAGTGCTTACTGGGGTCCACAGCTGTAGAGGTGATGATGTGATGGCTGCAAAAGCACCACTTGTTTCCACTTAAATTATTTCCTATACATCCAAGTGCCTGTACTATAAGCCCAAAGATCTGTATAAAACAAGTATATCAAGAACAAATATTTTCTAGAAAGAAGAATTTATGAAAATTCTAATAAAAATAGCCCATGATACCAAGAACCAGAAAAAGCACAAACTGAATGAGCAAAGGCAATCAACTAATGCCAATACAAGGATATTTTATATGTCAGGATATACTGACAAGTACTTTAAAGTAGTCATCATAAAAATGCTTCACAAAGCAATTTTATATTCTTTTGAAACAAAGAATTAGAAATCTTGGCAAATAAATGTTTTAAGAACAAACCAAATGGAAATTATAACACTGAAAAATAAAATGACCAAATTAAAAACTGGACAGATAGATCCAATAGGAGACTGGAGATGACAGGGTATAGACTCAGTGGAATCAAGGACACATTAAATCAGGAACCTGTGCTACTTTTAAGTTTGGTAAAACCTTTTAAGGAACAAGAGCTAAATGAAACATTTCCAACAGGGGATTGCCAATTTGAATTACCATCAATTTCTAATTTGAAATCACAGAAAACAAAAGAAAGTGGAACATCTTTCAAGTGTTGAAAGAAAACACTTGTTTATTTATCTATAAAATACACATGCACACTTACATGTGTATTGGAGAGAGATATATACACAGTATTCATTCTATCAGAATCCTGGAATAAGAAAAGAAAAACAGTAGGGTAAATAGAGAATCCAAATAAATAATAGTTGAATCCTTGCCAAAACTGGTGAGACAAATGCAAACTATTCAAGAAGCTAAAGAATCCCAAATAAGGTAAACCCAAAGAAATCTATGTCAATACACATAATCATTAATCTTCTCAAAACTAAAGGCAAAGCAAACCAACTTAAAAGTAGCAAGAGATAAAGGACACATTGCCACCAGGGGAATGCCAATTTGAATTACAGCATATTTCAAATCTGAAATCAGAGGAAACAGAAGAAAGTGGTACATCACTTTTCAAATGCTGAAAGAAAATATCTATGTACATTCTATGTGCATATCTGTCAAGATAAAGATACTGTATTAGTCTGTCTTCAAACTGCTATGAAGAACTACCTGACACTGTATGATTTATAAAGAAAAGAAGTTTAATTGATTCATAGTTCAGCTTGGCTGGGGAGGCCTCAGGAAACTTACAATCATGGTGGAAGGTGAATGGGAAGCAAGACACCTTCTTCACAAGGTGGCAGGAAGGAGAAGGGCCAAGGGAAGGGGAAAGAGCCCCTTTTAAAACAATCAGATCTCCTGAGAACTCACTATCATGAGAACAGCATGGGGGAAACTACTCCCATGATTAAATTACCTCCATCTGCTCTCTCCCTTGACACATGAGGATTCTGGGGATTATGGTGACTACAATTCCAAATGAGATTTGGGTGGGGACACAAAATCTAACCATATCAGATATATCTGGCAAGATAAATATATCTATGAATATGTTTCATCTTAAATGTATGTGTATATTTAAGATGAAACATATTTATCCACATATATATATGAATAAATTATATGTTTATTCACACACACACACACACACACATATATATATATATATATATATAGAGAGAGAGAGAGAGAGAGAGAGAGATGGAGTCTCCCTCTGTGGCCCAGGCTGGAGTGGAGTGGTTCCATCTTGGCTCAATGCAAACCTTCACCTCCCAGGTTCAAGCAATTCTCCTGCCTCAGCCTCCCAAGTAGATGGCATTACAGGTGCCTGCCACTCCACACCTGGCTAATTTTTGTAGTTTATTAAAGATGGGATTTCACCATCTTGGCCAAGCCGATCTTGAACTCCTGACCTCGTGATCTACCTGCATCGGCCTCCCAAAGTGCTGGGATACAGGTGTGAGCCACCGTGCTGTTATTAAAAATATTTTTATCTGGTGTAACTATCTTTTATGAATGACCGGAAATAAAGACACTTTCAGATTGAGGAAACAAAAATTATTTGCCTCTAGTAAATCTATCATTAAAGAGTGGTTAAACAAATTTCATCAAACATAAATAAAATGATTTATAAAAAGAATAACGGAGCATCAAAATGAAGAACAATGATAAGGGCAAAAGATGAGCACATACAATAGATTATCTCTATCCTAATGAATTTTATACATTATGTTTGATGATGGAAACAAAAATGATAATATTATCTGATACTCAAGGCAATTTATATTTAAAAGACGATAGGGTAGAGTGAGCTTAAGTAAAATCAAATTTCCAAACTTCACTTGATACCAGTAGATTAAGAAAAGTTACAAGGTATTTTGTGACTAGTGACTACTAAATAAAGTACACTGAAAAACCCAATAAACCACTGAAGATAAAATTCTAAAAAATGTTCACACAATCCACAGAAAACAAATGAGGAATAGAGGAATAAAAAACAGAAGAGGCCAGGTGTGGTGGCTCACACCTGTAATCCCAGCACTTTGTGAGGATGATTCTCCCATTGTTCTTCATTTTGGGGTGAATCATGAGGTCAGGAGATTGAGAAAATCCTGGCTAACACAGTGAAAACCGGTCTCTACTAAAAATACAAAATATTAGCCCGTGTGGTGGCATGCACCTGTAGTCCCAGCTACCTTGGATGTTGAGGCAGGAGAATCGCTTAAAACCAGGAGGCAGAGGTAGCAATGAGCCAAGATCATGCCACTGCACACCAGCCTGGTGACAGAGTGAGACACTGTCTCAAAAAAATAAATATAAATAATAAAATGACAGAATTTGTAATAACAAAAACCTGAAAATAACCCAGTTGCCCTTAAACAAATGATATAATCTATAACATATCTATACCATTAAGAACTTTTCAGCAACCAAAAATAACCAGTGATTAATACATGGAAGAACTTTGGTTGATCTGGCAAGTACTAAGTAAAAACACATCAATCCCAAAAGATTAAACATTGTGTATGAATTCATTTACATAGAATTATTGAAATGACAAAATTGTAGAGTAGAAAATGGTTTAGTTTCGCCATAGATTAGAATTTGGGAGGGTGGACACGAGGTATGGTAATAAAATCCAGCACAACAGATCCTGTGGTTATGGAACTATTCTTTAAGTTGACTGGGTGATGAATACATAAATCTACACATGAGATACAATTTCACAGATGTAAATACACACACAAGTGAATAAAAGTAGATCTCAGGAAATCTGAGTAAGAGTGGCAGATTGTATCAATATTAATACCTGGTTGTAACATAGTTCTATAGTTCTGTAAAATGTTACCATTAGAGGAAACTGAGTAAATGATACACAGCATTTCTCTGTGTTACTTGTTACAACTCCACATGAATATACAATTATCTCAAATTAAAAGTTTTCTTAAAAAATGAAAAAATTATCTATTTTAAAAGAATGTTAGCTACATAAGCGATTACTTTGTTTTATACCTAGATGAGTACTTTTGCCTTAAATTATTTTTGTCTTTTGTCCAGCAAAGAATTGTGCTATTTTTGTTAGCTCTAAATCAATCATTTAAAGTAGTTATCCAATCAAACGAAAAATAAACAATAGATTTTTCTATATAATAGATCAATGTCACCTTGATCCTCTTATTTGTTGTCATCAAAATGGAGAAAAGTTGAGTAAACTGTAAACTTAACGATTACAATGTCCTACATTTGAAGATTCTTGGACAATAACTCTAAATAAGGGAAAAATAAAATCTAAACTTCTTTTGGTAGATCATATTATTGTTCAAAATGTCCAGTCTCCCTTTATACATCTTGCTACAGAAAAAGTATATATTTTAGATCACAGAATTGAGACTGGGTTATCTGAATTGCTTTGTGAAATAAAATGTGAGTAAAAAAGAACCTGTAACATGTGCCACTTAGAAACATTAAGAGCCAACTCATCATCTGCTACGTCTCTCGTTTTCCCCTGCCATCACCCTTAGTTTCAGAGTAGAGAAAATATACAGTTGATCCAAGACAGATCTGCCATAGCAGAGAGAAATACACATTTTATTGCTAACTATTGGAATTTGAAGACATTACTTTGTTTTCGACCAATGTTAAGCCTAAACTGACTGATAATTTTTATTTTGAGTGCTATGTCCAAGCATTTATATGGAAACTAAGGATTAATTCAGGCTCATGAATTCATGCATGTAGCTGGAAGATGCCTGCTCCACATAAATACATTTTCCAGGGAAGTTGATTTCAGTTTCTATAAACAAAATAATTAATTCAAATTACATTTATTATGGAAATAATTATAATGTGTTTATTAATAACCACCTTTTTCAATATTGAATACTTCTTACAGTTTTTGATAAGGCATTGCCAAAAGAAACTTTATTCATTAATATTAACTGAGTAAAAATACTTGTGAGTCTTCCTTAGAGTTTTTTTTTTTTACTTTCCCCTCTACTGGTTGTCATTTCTTTCACTGTCACCATGTTCTGTATCTGACAGCATCTTTATTTCTTCTCTTTGTACTCTGTGGTTTTTGTTGTTGTTGTTGTTGTGTCTAACCAACTAGGAACTGGGGGACCAGTAAAACATAAAGGCAATGATTGAAGTCAATAATTATTTCATTTGTGGAAACTGTAATAGTTCATTTCTCTTATGCCTGGGTTCTTGGTTATGATCCAGATTTCGAAATTACTCCAGTTTCTTAAAACATTATCATATTTGTTAGGCATTTGTATGTAAAATATTAACATTTTATAAAAACATAATTAGAATAATTTTTGATTTGTATGATTTATTTGCATATATTCAAAAGGAAATAAAAACATCTGAATCTTCATGTGCAATCAAGGGACATATTAAATCTTGGAATTTGAGATCAATTTCTTGAGTAGGACCATTTTTTTTCTATTTCCATAGAAAAATGATCATATTTCAACATAAATGATCAATATTCACCTTAGACATATAATTCAATAAAGGACGTGGACATACAAAGTGTGAGGTTAAAAGTGGAGGAGGTTTAATAGGCGAAAGAAAGAGGAAAGCTTTCTCTCCTGCAGAGAATGAGGTGCTCCCAAATGGGGTTTTCTGGCTCCGTGGTGAAATACATGAGGATTTATAGATGAGCATGAGGAGGCGGTGTCTGATTTACATGGGAGGCAAGATATTGGTCAGATCAGGTGTGCCATTTGCATAGTGTGCAAAGAAGATGGCCACTCCACTATAATGTATTATCATGCCAATGGGTTATCTACCTGGCTAGCACCATGTTGTTTACTTCTTTACAAATGGTTGACAAAGAATAGGGAAGATGGAGCCTCCATTTTGGACAAGTCTGACCCACAGGTAGCCTTTTCCTATTGGCACAGCTGCTGGCTTTTCTATGTCTGCAGCTTGATTTTTCAGGCTGCTCTTTGATAGAAAAGAAAGGATTTGGGGGCTGCTTTTTATTAAAAGGGAAACTTTGGCAAGGAATCTCTTATACTCATTAACTGATTAATTTTTTTCTAGCTCCAGTATCATATTTTCTTTAGTTTTCAGTTATTTTGATTCTAATTCATATTTTTCTTTCTCACTCTGATACACTTTCCACAGTCCCATGTGTTTACTGTAGCATGTCTTCAATTCATTAATAATACCTTTCTTCAAACTCTGGGGCCTAGTCATTTCTTAGTAACAATATTTACTTTGATACATATTTACGTTGATGTTATCTAACAAAGCTAAATGATAAATTTGATAATTAACACTTTCATGAGGACATCAAAAAGAGAAGATGGAAGACTGAAAATTAGTTTCCCTTGTGCAAGCTTTGACAGAATGATGACACTTTCAACTATTTGACAAGGTTTAATTCAATAGCCTGTTCATAATTTTTAAATCTAAGTTGAAAGATAAGACCAAAGCATTTGGGTGAGTTCTTAAGAGAAAAAAAAAATGGCAAGGACATTGAATCATGTGTGGAGCAGTGTTCTATAAAGTATAAATATTGCACAAAAGTATTATTAGAACCCATAAATATCTTTTGACAAAAACCATAATTCAGTGATGGAAAGGTGAAGACAATAAAGTAGCTAATGTTGCAAACATTGCTGTATTTTTGAATTGTTTTTGTGTATTATCATAAATTCTGATTCACACATGAAGTTTCTCATCCTTCCTCCATAATTCTCCTGTTCTAGATCACTTTGCAATAATCAAACTACCTAGGATTTTTCCCGAGATCTCATCAACATTTACTCAGTTCTAAGGCTCTTCCCAGGAACAGACTAATTAAGAAGCTTTCAATTGTTAGAAATGGACTCAATGTTTTGGATTGTAAATAATAGAAAAAAACTACTCTACCTACATTAGGGTAGTTTAATGGAAGAGAGATTTTTGAGATCTGTGAAAGTGATCTTTCCTTTCAACTCACTGAATTTTTTTGATGTAAAATATGTATTTAGAACTTAAAAAATCACAACAAATTGCACATTAACAAACTTACAATACTAGACATCATCAAATCTAGAAAAATGTATTCTTTTTAAAATTAATTAATTGCTCAATATACCTCTGTGATATGATTTTCTTATATATTTTGGCTTTATACCCTGATTTCCTCTTCATACAAAAATGATTTTATCACATTATGCCTTACACCGTAATAGCTATTTCAGTTCTTTTCACTAACAAAGTTGATCAAAATATGTTTTGTTATTGATAGTTTGCTATTGTTAGAAGAATTGCTCCCTGGTCCACAATGCATTATTCAGAAAGTTACTTTTTTTTAGTGTGTTGTCAAATTTGGAGAACTCTCTATCAAATTTCCCCCACATATAAAAGCTAAGATGTGGGAGGATTTCTCACATTCTACTCCTGTTTCCATACATCTCAAACCCCATTACCCATTTGCATCCATGCTGGGCTCTGAAGTATACATTTATTTGGTGATATAATTTCTTTCCCTCTACCTTTGTGTCACACTACTGAATGGACCAGCAGACTGTTAAGTCTTTGAGCAGTAAAAATAGATGTCACTGTTACAATGAGCTTTAATGCTCAGGAACCACATAACTTTATTCCACTTAACTAACTCAATTTCCCTTTGCCTATATCCCTAAAATACCCCAAATCCTCCAATTCTTCCAGACACGAGGGGAATTATGACAAAGGGGAAATTGGAATGTAAAATGGCAGCAGTTTTGTCTTAGTTTGGGCTGCAATAACAAAGGATCATAGACTGGGTTGCTATAAAAAAAAAAAAAAGAGATTTTTTTTTTTCACAGCTTTGGAGGTCAGAAGTCAAGATCAGGGTGTCCATGTTGTCTGGTGTTGGTAAGAACTCTCATCCAGTTTCAGACTGCCATCCTTTCTCTGTATCCTTACCCGGCAGAAAAAGGGTGAGAGAGCTCCTTGGGTTCCCTTAAATAATAATACTCATCTCATTCATGAAGGCTTCACCTCATGACTTAATTACCTCCCAAAGGTCTCACCTCGGAATACCATCATTTTAGGGATTAGGATTTTAACAGAAGAATTATGCAAAATCCAAACATTCAATCCTTTGCAATCTTTTGAGATTAAAATATCTTACTTTTGAAATTTTTATGAAACAATAAGAACACGTGAACGTGTTCTAGGGCTCCTGCTATGATGTTGGAAAGGGCCAAAGTTTAAGTTTTTTGGAATCTGCGTTTGAGTGTATGTTTGGACACTGCTTCAAGAGGAGTATTAGCAAATCTGAGCACATCTGTAGAAAACATGTAACATAGGATGATGAAGGGTCAGGACACTTTGTTATATGATAAGCAGTAAAGGGACATACAAAAATCTTGGAAAAGAGATAATTCAAATGAGTCACAAGTTTGTCTTTACTGCTTTGAGTCCTGTAAGGCAGAAGTATTTCGTCTCAATATAAGGAATCACTTTCTAATGTTAGATCAGTTTCAACATGATAATATAATTGACTAGCTTGTGAAGTACTCAGCACACTGAAATTTTATAAGACAAGCTAACTAGTTTTATCATTTTTCTCTGACAATTTTAAAGTAAACAATTTCTACTTTTTTCAATTTTTAAATTGATCTTTAAAAATATACATCTTACTGTTATGAAAACTATAATTAACATTTATGTTGCTAGCGCCAAAAGGTACAGTCTTCTACAACAGGAATACTGAAACCTCATTTTATTTTGTTTCTGAACTATTTTGCTCTCTTTCCCTTTTCTACTCTTACCTAGATTTGCTTGGAATTAGGAAAGGACTTTCTCTGCCTTGGGTTTCTATGATGATCAAAGATTTGGCCTTTCATATTTACTATATTCATCCATCACATTAGTGCCAAGGGAACAAAAAAATAGCCTGTCATGGTGAGATCATGGAGAGTAGAAATATTAGGAAAATGTGATACTATATATAGAATATTCCCAGGCATAACATAAAGAAAATTGCTACCTAAGCACAGTCTAAATCCTTATTAATGGTTTAGATATTTCAAAATGTATCACACCCAGGTAGAAAAGATGAGTTCCTATTGGACTATACATGGAGTTTGAAAAAAAAAATCCATCTTCTTGAGCAAAGGTGCAAATTCTTTATCCAATTCAATATGAACTCTGAATTATATTCTTTGTGTGACAAATTTCTAGAGTATGCGAAACTTTGATAAGTATTAATAAAATTTAGAGAAGCAAAAGACTAAGTTAATCACTAAAATTTTTGTTGAAGGCAAAATTACTTATAAATTAAACAGAGAGTTTATTTAATTACTTATAAATTAAACAGAGTTTAATTTATAAACTATAATTTATAAATTTATATAAATTTTATAAAACTTTATAAATTAATATAAATTTTAAAACTTTAATTTATAAATTAATTTATAATTTATAAATTATAAATTAAAATCCCAAGAGTTGGGCTAGGCTCTTGAAATTTGTTTTGAGGAACTATAACATTCAGCAAAAGTACACAAATTATAAATGTACATATTAGAAAATTTTCATGGGTGATTTGATAGATAGATAGATAGATAGACAGACAGAAGTTTAGATAGATAAAATCAGCATATAAATCAAGAAGCAGAGTATTATCCACTTTAACTTCCTAGTGTCCATGGTTTAGTTCTGACTTTTTCTACCTACTCAAAAGAGTCACGCTTTATGAATTGTTTTGTGTCTGATTTCTTTTACTGAATCTTGTTTATCAGAGTCATCCATGTCATGTGTGGTATTAGGTTTTGAAATTGCTGTATAGAGACCATCCTGTGACTCATAAGTGATCACATTTTGTCTTGAAAAATAATGCTCTTTTTATATATTAAAAAAAAAACGCTCTTTTTATATACTTAAATAAAAACAATATATTTTTCCAATCAGAGAGCTGATTTGTACAATTTTGATAATTTTGTAATGGCTCTGGCAGAAACATAACTTTGTAGATAAGAACATGAGTTTGAGGTAAGTATGTTTACATTGGGTTTGGGGGGACCGAGAAGGTGGCACACAGCAACCTTTATGCATTTATCTCCCCCTTTCCAGGCATTAAAAAGGATAATATATCCTGAACGATAAGCAAAAGTATATATTTTACAATATATCAACAAGACACCTTTAACTACACCCATTTCTTTTTACTAAACAAAGCTTAATAACATGCAAAGGGGAGAATAAAACAATGATTGATTTAAACTAGCAACAACACAATTCACTACTTTATATTTAGTAGCAAATTATTTTTGGATCACTTCAAAGTTGATCATCGTGTTATTAAATTATGTATTAAGACAGCTCAATTCTATTTTAGCATATCCAAAATAAGTTAAAAGCTAGCAAAATAAAATGCTCAAGTGTCATGAATATCAAGAACAAATATTTATACATTAATGAAAAGATGTTTCATATTATCTTCAGATAAAGTGAGACAACATCCTGGATACAGTTATATGACAAATAATACAAGGATAATTTATTGTGTATGTAATTATGTGCTTGGTTTTGATGTCATCCCACTTATTTATTTTTGCTTTTGTTGTCTGTGCTTTTGGTGTCATATCAAAAAGATCATCACCACGGCCAATTGTCAAAGGGTTTTTCCCCAGCATGTTTTCTTCTAGGAATTTTACAGTTTCAGTTCTAACCTTTAATCGTGTTTTAGTTAATAATGTAAGTGGCACAAAATAGAGACCCAATTTCGAATTTTTGCATATAGATATCCAGTATTTCCAACACCATTTAATAAAGACACCATTCTTTCCCCATTGTGTATTCTGAGCAGCATTGTCAAATATTAGTTGACTATGTATGTTTTAATTTCTGGGCTCTCTATTCTGTTCCTTTGGTCTATGTAGCTGTTTTTATGCCAATACCATACCATTTTGATTACTATACTTTTGCTATGGAGTTTGAGATCAAGAATTGTGATACATTTAGCTTTGTTCTTCTTTCTCATGACTGCCTTGGTAACTAGAGTTTTAGGGGGTTCTATATGAATTTTAGAAATGATTCTTTTATTTCTTTGAGAAATGCCATTGGAATTTTGGCAGGGATTCCATTGAATTTATAGATTGCTTTGTATAGCATGAACTTTTTTTTGAGACGGAGTCTTGCTCTGTCTCCAGGCTAGAGGGAAGTGGCCAGATCTCCGCTCACTGCAACCTATGCCTCCTGGGTCCAAGCAATTCTCCTGCCTTAGCCTCCTGAGTAGCTAGGATTATAGGCACATGCCACCACTCCCAGCTAACTTTTGTATTTTTAGTACAGAGAGGGTTTCACCATGTTGGCCAGGATGGTCTCGATATACTTGACCACTTGATCGGCCTGCCTGGGTCTCTCAAAGTGCTGGGATTAAAGGCATGAGCCACTGTGCCCAGCCAGTATGGATATTTCAACCGTATTAATCTTTCTAACCCATAAATACAGGTTGCCTTTCCATTTACTGCTATCTACTTTAGTTTCTTTCAAGTATGTTTTATAGTTTTCAGTATAAAAATCTTTCACCTCTTTGGTTAAATTGTTGATGCTATTGTAAATAAGATTTACTTTTAATTTCATTTTTGGAGAGTTAGTTGTTAGTTTATAGAATTGCATCTAATTTTTGAATGTTGATTTTTTATTCTGCACCTTTACTGAATTTATTTATTAGTTCTAACAGTTTTATTTTTTGTGAAGTCACTTAAATTTTCTGTACCTAAGATTATATCACCTGCAAACAGACAATTTTACTTCTTCCTTTCTGATTTGTTTGGTTTTTGTTTCTTTTCCTTGTCTATTTTTCTAGCCACAACTTCCTGTATTATCTTCAATAGAAGTAGAAAGAAAATCTTGAAGGCAGTCGGAAAAAAATGGCACATTTCATACATGGTTATAAATATATGAATTGTAGTAAACTACTTGTGTTAGTAAGGGTTCTCCAGAGAAACAGACCAATAGGATAAATATGGAGATTTATTATGAAGAATTGGCTCACTATGAAGGCTGAGATATCTTGCCATCTGCTGTCTGTGAGCTGATGACCCAGGAAAACCAATGTTGTAATTCCAGTCTGAGTCTAGAGGTCTGAGAACTAAGGGAGTTGATGGTGTGAATTCCAGTCCAAAGGCCAGCTCAAACAGGCAGGCAGAGAAGAAATAGATATATTCCTCTTTCTATTGCATCTTCCTTCTATTGGCACTCTTAATAAATTGGATGATGTCCACAAACATTGGGAGGGCTATCTAATTTATTTACTTCACCGATATTAAATGGTAATATTATCCATAAACATCCTCACAGACACACCAAAAATAATGTTTAGATGGGCACCCCACAGTACATTCCAGTTGATTTATAAAATTTAGCTATCATAAATCTTCCCCTTGTCAACTTGGTATCTATAAATTCCTTAAGTTATGCCTAACCTCTAAATAAAAACAATACTTAGGTCATTCCAACTAAAGTAATACAGCTATCCTGCAAATAAACAAAAGTGAACTAACCCCTTCCTCAGAAGCAGGAAGTAAAGTTCTTGAACGATGTTTACTCTTCTACTTCACATCCTTTGACTTACATACTAGGATATGAAATTAACAATAGTTAAATATTATGATATAAAGTCAATATATCTTATGCTACTCAAGGGAATAAGAGACAGAAGAAAACAAAGATATTTGCTTTATATATGTATGCACACATACACAGACATAGAAATGTATTCTTAACAAAATGATGAGGAAATACTCATGACAATTATAGTCCTCATTTCCATAACTGGTCGAATGTCTGGCATTTATAACTGCCTTATTCTGTTGCCCACTCTGTACTTCCCTTTTCCTCAGTATGCAACTCAGCTGGTCACTGATCTTTACCTGGTGTGATAACCCAAACCTTCATTCCTAAAGGGTCTGAGCCATTGCTAGCCCTTCCTGGATTGGTTGTTGTAGTTTTCCATTGACATCAATCACAGCACATCATAATACTAAGAGACAACCTAAGGGATCTCCTGTACTCCAGACATAAATACTTTTTCTTATCTCCAATGTGGAGTAGTAGTCTAATTTCCTCTTGGGAGTCAGGATCAATCACCACAGCCAGCACCATCACTCCCTAATTTGCCTGCTGCTTCAGTGGTATGAGGAGCCCAAAGTGGCTGGGTGGAAGTCTTAACTTCCAGTTCAATGGAAACAACGTTGCATCTTCTGGTGGAAGCATTTCTCCTTCTATAATCAACACATTTCAGCCAGCAGAGCATAAACTTGTGGAAACAGGAGGCAAAAATTTTCCTAGGGTGTCACTAGTGGGGTAATAGTGTGGGTTACTAATATCATTTCCATCTCTTGATTCTTGAACCTGTGAAACTTGGCTACGGTAAAAAGAAGAGCATATACAGCCCTTTGGAGAATCATTCTCCAGCCTGGGAAAGTATTGCCAACTAGCTGGCATTAACTAATGCCACAAGACCATTCCACTATCTATCAAACCAGCTGCTTCAGAATGGTGTAATTTCAATCTGAGTCCAAAGGTCTGAGAACAGGGAGCAGATTGTGTGAATTCCAGTCCAAGGACGGGAGAAGACTGATATCCCAGCTAAAGCAGACACAAAGCAGACACAAACGAGCCTGTTCTATTCAGGATCTCTAAGGACTGGATGATGCCCACTCACATTGGGGAACATGATAAAACCAGTGAATTCAATCTCTTCAAGATCTTAAAGTATTGGATAATGTCCACTCACATTGGGGAACATGATAAAAGCAGTGAATTCAGTAAGTATGGGTCCACTGCAGCACTACAAACAATGATGCATGAAATACTAAGACAGTGGATAAGGCAGGCATTCTGTAAGTCCACAGATGGTAGTTTTGGCAGAAATGTTATGTGTAGAGAAGACAAATACATATCCAGAGTAACTGTCTATTTCTATAAAAACAAAATGCTTCTCCTTCCATGATGGAAGTGGTTCAATGTAATCAACCTGCCACCGGGTAGCTGGCTGATGATCCCAAAGAATGGTGCTATTTTGGGGACTCAGTGTTGCTCTCTGCTGCTGGCAGATTGTGCACTCCTCGATGGCCATACCCAGATCTGCCTTGATGAGTGGAAGTTCATGTTGCTATGCCTATGCATAGCCTGTATCTCTGTCACTATGACATTATTCATAAGCCCCTTGAATGATAACAGGGACTGGGGAAACAGGCTAACTGTTATCCATAGGATGAGTTATTTTATCTATTTCATTATTAAAATTTTCCTCTTTTGAAGCCACTCTTTGGTAAGCATTCACATGTACACAAATATCTTTGGTTTTTGCTTATTTAGAGAGGTCTATCATATACCTCTTTTCCAATTTCTTTGTCACCACTTTTCCAATCCTGTTCTTTGTAAGTCCTTGTTATCCAGCCAACCATTAATCATGGCCCATGAATCAAAATATATTTGTGTGTCTGGCCATTTATCTTTCCAAAAAAAAAGGAACAACCAAGTGTACTGCTCAAAGTTTTGCTCACTGAGAGGATTATCATTCACTCACATAAGTCTATGTATATACCACTTCCTCAAATTTCTTTGTCATTAATTGTTTAAAGTTTTTAATTTCACTAACTTTAAAGGTTTAAGAGGTTATTGGTTACATGGATACATTTTATAGCGGTGAAGTCTGGGATTTTAGTGCACTCAAGTAGCATACATGGTACACAATAGGTAATTTTTCATTCCTACTGCCCTTTCCACTTCCCGTTTTCTGAGTCTCCAATGTACATTACACCATTCTGTATGCTTTTGCAAATCCATAGCTTAGCTCCCACTTATAACTAAGAACATGCAGTACTTTGTTTTCAGCTTCACTTAGAATAATGCCCCCAGTTACACTGAAGTTCCTGCAAAAGAAATTATTCATTCTTTTTTTTATGGCTGAGTAGTATTCCATGTTTTTATATATATCACATTTTCTTTACCTAGTCATTGGTTGATGGGCACTTAGGTTAATTCCATATCTTTGCAGTTGTGAATTGTGCTGCAATAAACATGAGCATACAGGTGTCTTTTTCACATAGCGATTTCTTTTCCTTTGATCTAGTGAATTCTTTTTTAGTAGTGGAATTGCTCAATGAAATGGTACATCTACTTTTAGTTCTTGGAGAAATCTCCATTCTGTTTTCCATGGAGGTTGTACTAGTTCACATTCCCACCAGCAATGTGTAAGTGTTTCTTTTTCACCATATCCACACCAAAATATATTGTTTTTAATGATGGTCTATGGCCATTCTGGCTGGAGTAAAATAGAATCTCAGCGTGGTTTTAATTTGCATTTCTCTGATAATTAGTGATGCTGAGCATTTCTTCATGTTTGTTGGTCATTTATGTATGAGAAATATCTATTTTGAGAAATGTCTATTCATTTCATTTGCACACTATTTAATGGTTTTATTAGAGATTTTTTCTTGCTGGTTTATTTATTTGGGTTCCTTGTAGACTTTGGACATAAGACCTTTGCAGGATACATAACTTGCAAGTATTTTCTCTGATGCTGTAGGTTGTGTGTTTACTCTGAAAATCATTTCTTTTGCTGTGCAGAAGCTTTTTAGTTTCACTAGATCTAATTTATTTATTTTTATTTTTGTTTTTGTTACATTTTTTGGGGGGGATCATAAATTATCTGCCTCAGCCAACCTCCAGAGAGTATTTTCTAGGTTTTCTTCTAGAATTTTTATGGTTTCAGGTCTTTACTTTTTAAGTCTTTAATCTATCCTCTGTTAATTTTTATATATAATGAGAGACAGGGATCCAGTTTCATCCTTTTACATCTAGCTAACCATTTTTCCCAGGACCATTTGTCAAATTGGTTGTTTTTCCCCCAATTTATATCTTTGTATGCTTTATGGAAGATCAGTTGGTCATATTTTGCTTTATTCTGGGGTCCTCTATTCTGTTCCATTGGTCTAGGTATCTATTTTTATATTAGTACCATTATGTTTTGGTTACTATAGCCTTGTAGTATAAATTGAAGTCAGGTAATTTGATGCCTCCAGATCTGTTATTTTTGCTTAGTATTGCTTTGGCTACCTGGGCTTCTTTTTAGCTCCATACAAATTTTAGAGTTGTTTTTTTCTAATTCTGTGAAAAATAATGTTGATGTTTTTATAAGAATTGCATTGAATCTGTAGATTGCTTTGGACACTATGGTTATTTTCATGCTAGTGGATTCCTCCACTCCATGAGCATAGGAATTATTTCTACTTGTTTGTATCACCCATAATTTATTTCAGCAGTGTTTTGTAGTTCTTGTAAACATCTTTCACCTCCTTGGTTAAGTATATTCCTAGGTATTATTTTATTATCTTTTTTTTTGCAGCTACTATAAAGGGGAATGATTTTTTGATTTGATTCATAAGTTGGTCATTGTTGGTGTATAGCAGTACTATTGATTTGTGTGCATTAATTTTGTAACCGGAGACTTGAATCTATTTGTCATACCTAGGAGTCTTTTGGAATAGTTGTTAGAGTTTTCTGGGTATAATAGCATATCATTGGCAAACAGAAATAGTTTGACTTCCTGTTTTCCAAGTTAGATATCTTTATTTCTTTCTATTACCTGCTTGCTCTGGCTAGGACTTCCAGTACCATGGTGAATAGAAGTGGTGAAAGTGGGCATCTTTGTCTTATTTCGGTTCTTAGGGGAAATGCTTTTAATTTTTTCCCCTTTCAGCATGATGTTGCTTGTATGTTTTTTATATATGGCTTTTATTATTTTTAGATATATTCCTTTGAGCCTAGTTTGCTGAGAATTTTTTTTATTATACTTTGAGGTCTGGGGTACATGTGCAGATCATGCAGGACTCTTACATAGGTATACACGTGTCATGGCGGTTTGCTACATCCATTCTCCCATCAACTACGTTAAGTATTTCTCCTAATGTTATCCCTCCCCAATCACTCACCCTCTGCTATCCCTCCCCTAGCCCACCACCCCCCAACAGGCCCCAGTATGTGATGTTCCCCTCTCTGTGTCCATATGTTCTCATTGTTCAACACCCACTTATGAGTGAGAACATGCAGTGGTTCGTTTTCTGTTCTTGTGTCAGTTTGCTGAGAATGATGGTTTCCAGATTCATCCATGTCCCTGCAAAGGACATAAATTCATCCTTTTTTATGGTTGCATAGAATTTCATGGTGTATATGTGCCACATTTTATTTATCCAGTCTATCATTGATGGGCATTTGGGTTGGTTCCAAGTCTTTGCTTTTGTAAACAGTGCCGCAATGAACATAGATGTGCAGGCATCTTTATAATAGAATGAGTTATAATCCTTTGGTGTATATATATATATATATATACTCAGTAATGGGATTTCTGGGTCAAATGGTATTTCTAGTTCTAGATCCTTGAGGAATTGCCACACTGTCTTCCACAATGGTTGAACTGATTTACACTCCCACCAACAGTGTAAAAGTATTCCTATTTCTCCACATCCTCTCCAGCATCTGTTGTCTCCAGATTTTTTAATAATCCCCATTCTACCTGGCATGAGATGGTGTCTCAATGTGGAAGTTCTGGCCATAGCAATCAGGAAAAAAAAAAGAAATAAAGGATATTCAATCATGCAAAGAAGATAATTTTTTTCATAAAGAGATGATTGATCTTATCAAATGCTTTTGCATTTAATTTGACAATCACATGGTTTTTGTTTTTAATTCTGCTTATGTGATGTATCACATTTAATGACTTGTATAAGTTGAACTATGCCTTCATCCCTGGGCTGAAATTCAACTGGTTATAGTAAATTTTCTTTTATGAGTTGTTAGATATGGTTTGTCTGCATTTTGTGATGGTTTTTGCATCTATATTCATGAGTTTGTTTTTTTTTTTTTTTTTTTTCCTGTTGTGCCTTTTCCTGGATTTGTTATCAGGGCAATACTGAGTTTGTAGAATGAGTTAAGAAGGATTTCTACTTCTCATTTTTCTGAAATAGTTTCAGTGGATTGGTACCAATTCTTGCTGAATCTCTGGTAGAATTTGACTGTGACTCCATCTGATTCTGGGCTTTTTGTGTTAGCAGTTTTTAAAATTAATGATTCAATTTCACCATTTGTTATTGGTCTGTTTAGGGTTTATATTTCTTCCTGATTCAAGTTAAGGTTGTGTGTTTCAGAAATTTATCCATTTTCCCTATATTTTCTAGTATGTGTACACAGAAGTGTATATGGCACTCTGCAATAATCTTCTGTATTTTTGTGGTGTCAGTTGTAATGCCTCCATTTTTATTTCTAATTAAGGTTTTTTAATCTTTCTTCTTCTCTTGGTTAATCTAGGTAGTGATTTATCAATTTTGTTTATCTTTTCAAAGACCCAACTTCTTGTTTCATTGATATTTTGTAGTTTTTGTTGTTTTAATTTTATTTAGTTCTGCTCTGATCTTTGTGATTGCTTTTCTTCTTCTAGCTTTGTGTTTGATTTGCTCTTATTTCTCTAGTTCCTCTATTTGTGGTCTCAGTTTGTTAATTTGTGATCTTTCAGACTTTGTGGTGTTTAGTGCCATAAACTTTTCTCTTAGCACTGCTTTTGCTGTATCCCAATGATTTCAGTAACTTCTGTCGTTGCTCATTTCAAAAAATTATTAAATTTTCATTTTGATTTCATCATTAACCCAAAAACCATTCAGGAGCAGATTGCTTCATTTCCATTTATTTGTATAGTTTTCAGGGTTCTTTTTGCAGTTGATTTCTCTTTTAACTCCATAAAAGTCTAAGGAGATAATGCTTGATATGATTTTGAATTTTAAAAATCTATTGAGACTTAGTTTCTGGCCTATTATATAGTCTATCCAGGAGAATGTTCCATGTGCTGATGATAAGAATGTATATTCTAATTTCCTTGGTTAAAATGTTCTATAAAGATCTGTTAGGTCCATTTGTTTCAGAGTGCAGTTTAAATCTAGTGTTTCTTTGTTGCTTTTCTGCCTCAATAACCTGTTTAGTGCCGTCAGTGGAGTGTTGAAGTCCCTCATTATTATTGTGTTGTTATCTATTTCTGTTCTTAAGTCTAGTAGTGATTGCTTTATACACTGGGAGCTTCAGAGTTAGGTGCATATATATTTAAGATTGTTATATTTTATTGTTGAATTGATCCTTTTATCATCATATAATAATGTTCCTTGTCCTTTTTTAAAGGTTTTTCCTTTAAAGTAGGTTTTTATCTAATGTAAGAAAAGTTACTCTTGCTCTCATTTGCTTTCCATTTGAACGAAATATCTTTTTTTATCCCTCTACCTTGAATCTATAAGGCTAAGACATATCTACTGAAGACAACAAATATTTGGTTTGTAATTTTTTATCCATTCTGTCAACCTATATCTTTTAGGTGGAGCTTTTGATCAGTTACGTTCAATGTTAATATTGAGATGTGGGGTACTGTTTCAGTAACTATGTTGTTATCCAGTTACTTTTTTTTTTCATTGTGTTACTGTTTTATAAGCCCTGTGAATTTTATGCTTTCAGATGTATCTGTTCTGTGCATATCAACCTTTTGTTTCAGTTTTAATTTTTTTTTCAGCATTTCTTGTAGGGCTGGCCTAATATTGACAAAATACTCAGTATTTGCTTGTCTGAGAAAGACTTTACTTCTCTTTCATTTATGAAATCTAGTTTTGCTAGAAACAAAATTCTTGGTTTACAGTTGTTCCTTTTAAAGTGACTAAAAATAGGATCCCAATCTCTTCTCACCTGTAAGATTTCTGTTGAGGAGTCTGGTGTTGGTTGGACAGGTTTTCCTTTACAGGTTACCTGATGCTTTTGTCTCACTGTTAGAATTCTTTCCTTCACATTGATGTTAGACAGCCTGATGACTATGTGTCTCAGTGATGCCTTTTGGCAATAAATCTCCCAGGAGGCATTTAGGTTCATGAATTTGGATATCTAAATCTCTAGCAAGACCAGGGAAGTTTTCCTCAATTATTCCCTTATTGGTTTTGCAAACTTTTTGCTTTTTCTTCCATAGAAACACCTATGATTCTTAAATTTAGTCATCTTACATGATCCCATATTTCTTGGACACTATGTTTATTTCTTTTTTAAAAAAAAATTATTATTCTTATCGTATTGATCGGGTTAATGTAAAAGCCTTGTCTTAGAGCTCTGAAATTCTTTCTTCTACTCAGTCTTATCTACTGCTAAAACTTTCCACTTCAATTTGCAGTTCTGATAGGTTTTTTTAAAAAATATCTATCTCTTTAGAAAAATTTTCTATACTTGGTTTTTAAAAAATATTTCCTTATGTTGTTATGTCGTTTTTTATCTTTCTCTTGGATCTCCTAGAGTAACATAGTAATTGATCTTTTGAATTCTTGATCTGGTATTTCAAATATTGTATCTTGGGTTGGACCCACTTCTGGAGAGTTAGTGTGATCTTTCAGGGGTGTTGTAGGATCTTATTTTATTCATATTGCCAGAATTACTTTTCTGGTTCCTTTTCATTTGGGTAGACTATTTCTTCGAATTATTTTTGAAGTTATTTTTCATTTGATTGGATTTTATTTTTTAATTATTTTTCTCTTTGAGGATGTGGCCTTAATGTTTATAGTTTATTGTAATCTAGATTTGGCTTTGAGTACTTTTAGTGGTGAAGGCTATGTACACATTCCTTGGTTATAAAGAATCTTTGTGTGATGGCTTTCTCAGATGCTTGTTGTCGTAGTGATATTCTGTGTGTGTGAATAAGTTCACTGTGTCTTGTGGAAAGTTTTCTACTTAGTTCATGGCTTTTTTTTACAGGCTTCTCCCTGCTGCTTCTTTCAAATGACTTTGTGAATAATTTTTAAATCATGTTCTTTTTAAGCCCCTGACCATCTTGCCAAACCATTGACTACAGTGCATAAATTGATACATAATCACACATGTGGCCATTTCTCTTTCCAAGGAAAGTGCACAATCAGCTCTGCAATGCCCAGAGTTCTGCCTATTGAGAAAATTTATTTTTACAACTGTACTTCAGGAATGTCCCAGAAAGGTGCTGCAGTACTCCAGGTGTCCACTTTTGAGTGGTGACTGTATATTATGCAGAACTGATTATAAACCAGGCCTGATATTCTCTTCTTATGTTAATTGATTGCTGGGGACTCATCATGAAGCTAAAGTTGCAGGCTAGGAGAGAAAAGGCTGTGTAGCAGGAGTGGAGATTATCAACTTTTGGGCCACCAATTCATTTAACATACACGTACCATTTTAGGGCCTGTTCAAGCCTTATCATATCTATACTACTCTCCTTTTGTGATGGGTATTGCTGTGCATGACCTTTTCAGTGGCTTGGTGGGTCAGTTAATACCTAGTTCATGATAAATAACTCAGATCACACAGTAACTTGGTGGCCCATAAGTATGAGTCTCTACTAAGGTTCATTAGAAAGCCAAGAGATGTTCCTCAAAAGGAGAGTAGTTACATTGAGGATAACGGGGCTTTGCTCCAAAATCATAAGAGCCTGCACTTTTATTCACCTATCAAATTCCTGTCTGCAACTGACACTTCATGCACCATTGTATCTGCTAAATCATATGGCCAAAGTGGCAGAGCAGGTTGCATAGAAACTGAGACCTATTGAAGAATTTTTTCTTGTTCTAGACCTTACTCAAATTTAGCAGCATTTTGGGTGACTAAATGGACTAGAGTAACACTCCCAAATTGAAATTATGTTCCTCTTCAAATCCAAAAAGGCCTACTAGGCCTCGTATCGTTTTCTTGGTTGTAGATGGGGCTAGATGCAATAACTTATCCTCCACCTTAGATGGAATATCTCAATATGCCACACACCATTCTAGTCCTGAAAATTTCACTGAGTTAGAAGTCTTCTGAATTTTAGTTAGATTTATTTCCTACCCTGTGATATGCCAGTGTTTTACAAATAAGTCTAGAGTAGTTATTACTTCTTGCTCACTAGGTCCAGTCAGCAAAATATAATCAATGCAATGAACCAGGGGTACGTGTTACAAAAGGGGAAGGTGATCAAGAATCCTGTAAGCAAAATGATTGCAAAAGGCTAGAGAGTTGATAAAATTGTGAGATAGGACACTGAATGTGTACTGTGGCCTTGCCAGCTAAAAGCAAACAGTTTCTGGTGGTCTTATGAATAGGTATAGAGAAAAAGTCATTTGCCACATCAATGACTGCACACCAGGTACCAAGGGATGTGTTTATTTGCTCAAGCAATGAAACTCCATCTGTTAGAGCAACTGCAACTGGAGTCACTATGCAATTAAGCTTATGTTAATTCACCATCTTTCTCCAAGAGCCATCTGTCTTCTGCATAGGCCAAATAGAAGAGTTGAATGGGGAATGGGATAGGAGTCATCAACCTTGCATTTATCAAGTCTTTGATAGTGGCACTAATTTCTGAAATTTTTCTAGAAATGAAATATCACATTTTGATTTACTATTTTTCTAAGTAGAAGTGGTTCTAATGGCTTTCACTTGGCCTTTCCTAGTATAATAATTATCATTCCACAGGTCAGGAATGTGACGCAGATTTATTGCACACTGGTTATAAACTTTTCTGAGTGTGGTGAAACAGAACACACTCATATATAACAAGTTACATAATGTGAATTTATTACTTTCAGATAGGCAGCAAGGTACAAAAGAAACCTAAGATTTATTGTGAGCTATTCCCCCAAGGCTCAAGAAAGCTGTGACAGGGGGTGGGGCGGGGGAAGATGGAGTCTTAACCGCAGGTACCACACTTGCACCCAAAAAGGCAGTCCATCCTGGGTTATATACCTCAGGGGCCACATGACACACTGGGTTAAAGATTTGAAAGATATCCTGCTTCCAGGATAGAAAAGAACAAAATCTGGTATTTTCTAAGTAGTTCCTCCCTAGCTCAGTATACTATATTCCCTAGAAATGACAGAAATAAGGCCTGGGCCATTTTAAGGATTGCCTTTCTATCCAGAATATTTCATTCCCAGAACATTCTACGGTCATTCTTGATAACTACAAACAAGAAAGGCAGAGAGAATTGAGGAGTTCCAACGCCATCCAAAGAACTGTTCTGCAAGATAACCAGTGTGGGCATTATGCCAGCTGTATGCATGCTTATTCTAATTATGCTTCCTGAATTGAAGAAATAACCACAGATGAGTTTGAGAACCTACTGGACCTGCTGTGAGAAGTACCTGAGCTAAAATTCTGTTAATCAGCTGACCTCCACAAGACGTATTCTGATTGATGGGCCACAGTATTGTTTTGGTTGTCCTGGAATTACTGACCATTAAGAGCCAATGTCCAGAATATCCTCAAAAGTTCTAATTATTTCTTTTTTTCCCCAGTATACAGTTACCTGGGAAAAGGCAATATGTTCTTTCAGGGAAGGTTGAGAGAAATAGTAGTATACATTTTTGGTAATGTATTGGGGAACTTCCTAAGGGGTGCTGAACCCCCTTTATTCTGGGCATTTGGGTTACATAAACTGGCTCAAGTCTTGGAATACATTGAGGAGCCATGACCCTATGCTGTGATCTGAATGTGCTTCCCAATATAAATGGGTTCAAACTTAATTCCCATTGTGGTGATATTAAGAGATAGGGCCTTTGGGAAGTGATTAAGTTATGAGGGCTCCTCCCTCACTGAATGAATTAGTGCCTTATAAAAAAGGCTCAAGATTGAAGGGAGCACTCTCTTGCTCTTTCACTCCCCATCCTGTAAGGACACAGCATTTGTCCCTTCCAGAGGATGTAACAACAAGGTGCAATCTTGAAAGTCAAGACCAGGCCCTCAACAGACACCAATTTCTTTGGTGCCTTTATCCTAGGCTTCTCTGCCTCCAGAACTTGAGAAATAAATTTCTGTTGTTTACAAATTACCCCATTTGTGGTATTCTGTCATAGCAGCACAAAGGGACCAAGACATTCTATTTTAATTATTTAGGTCAGAATTGTGTTTACTTGACCTAGAGCTTTTCTGCTCATACAGATAAAGCAAGAATTTAGCACACTTCCTATTTCACTTCTAGGAACAACCATGACCAAATAGCCAACACCATAGGCCTGTGTAAGTCAGACTATTCAGATTGTTGCTTTGATTCTACAAATCTGACATTTCCAATTTACTCCCTGTAGGCCACATTTTAGTCCATGTTTCATCTAACCAACTAAATAAATGGTTAGAACCCTTTCTAACTCCCTGAACTGCAACACTGAACACAGACTCCCAACTTAGTGAGCCCATGAAAATAAATTCTTCCTCATCCAACTTTATGTTTCTTCCACCACTATTCCTTACCTTTAGTATCCATTTCTACATATGTCCTCTGGTTTTTGTGAGCATAAATTTAAAAAATGAAGTAGTTTTTTAGAGTGTAATTCACTTCCTAATGGGTCACATATTGTACCTTATCTTTATGGGTCTGCTGGGAGTTGAGTAAAGTTATAGGTCTAGAAGCAAAGCGGGTGGCAGGTGGGTGTGCGTCCGGGAGAGAATCAGCAGTCTTGCAAGGTACGTGCCTCTAGGAGGCCATGATAGTCTCCTCAGTCAGTGTAGTGTTAATCTCTTCATGCTGAGATGGAAAGGCTGATATTGCAAAGGGTAAAAAGGAGCTATCACTCATGGGGATTGGAGAGGCAATACCTCTGGTAAGTGAGGAGGTTACTTTCTCTTGGGGTAGGGATACATCTTCTACTGGCAAAGAAGACTCATTAGTATTTAGGTGTTCAATGCCTATAGTTTCATTGGGGTTTTCTCATATGTCTTTACCCCAGTTTGTAGGATCCCATTCTCTCCCAATCAATGATCTCACTTTAACAAGAGACACCTTATAAGGCTGGAAGTTCAACTTGTGTCATAATTCAGATCATCTTAGTCATTTGATTTTTAACAATTTCAGCACTGTGACTAAAAAGATTTATCTTCATAAATCAAGATAAGATAAAAAAGGTTTTCATATTAAAATAAAAAAACAGAGTAAATGTATCAGTAGCAGACCTGTGTTGGCCAAAGGCTAAAGGGATTTGTTTAATCTGAGGGGAAGTGAAACCAAATTTTAATGCATATCCACAAGAAGGAATGAAAGAACAAAACTGATAAGTATATGTGTAAATACCAAAGACTATATAATCTTTCTGGTCTTAATTTCTCTAAAAACACATGTGTATATGAACTAATTTTTCATAAAAATATGGTAGTTTTTAATGTAAGTAGTTGGAATATATACAAAAAGAATAGTGCAAAGGATGAGGAAAAAATGAAACTATAGTGTTGCAAGATTCTTATAGTTCATTTAAAAATACAATGATAATTAGATTGCTATGAGTTAAATTAATTCACAGTAATCCCTGAAGCAATCACTGGAATGATAATGCAAAGAAGCGTAGCTAAATGACAATTGGGAAATCTAACTCATCATTGCCAAAATGTCTCTCCTCATCATGTATAAGCAGAAAAAGGAATCCAGGCAAATTAGGGGGATTTTTCAAATCCTGGAGGTAACTTCATACTTCCAAGTATGGGTAAATGGTTTTTTAAAGTGTTATAAATTCAGGCACAATGATAACTAGAAATTTTTCTAGTTTCTGGGATTTAGGATGTACAGCCTCTAAATTAGAATCAGAACATGTATATTCCTTCAAACAACTTTATGCTACAAAATAATGAAAAGGTTAAACTGGCCTAGTTTAATAATGTTGGTAACTTATGACAAAAAACAAATTTGATTCCATTTTAATGTGTTTCACAGATGATGAAAATTAGTGAAAAGCACCACAGAGAATCAGGGCAAAATAATTAGATTCTGCAATGATTATATATGAATATATGCCTCTTGGATGTGTACAGAGCCTGGGTGGAGACAACTGAACCAGGCTAATGCTGATCCAATAACTGGAATCCAATGAAGGTGAATATGATACTATAACATTTCATTGGCATTCCACATTTTTGATATATGAGGTACTATTTTACAGTTGGTTTAATTTTCAAATCATGGTTAAAAAATTTTAATGAGATAGTGACTAATTAGTGTTTAATTTTATGATATACAACTATAAAAAGAAAAGTGGGATATTGATCTGCTGACAATTAAACTTAAGTGGACATTTTATATGCATATTTCAAAATATGTTTAATATTCTGTACTATAATATTCTCATTTTATCCCTTTGATGTAAACTTTATAATAATACATGAAATAACTGAGGGATATAGAGTCATTATTTCTATTTTATTTTAGTCATGCACACTTATTCATCCTTTTTAGGAAATAAATTTCAGCACAAACAGAAAAGGCAATTATTATGTAATTCCCTAAGAAGGATAAAATTATATATCTAATTATTGTCTATATTCCTTGGATAATGATACAATAACAAATAACTAAAGCAATTATTCTTCTTCGAAATTCTCTGTAAAAGTGTAATCTACTGAGTCTCTTTAAAAACCGACAGAATATTTCAAAAATTTTCTTGAATTTCTTCTCATAAATTAGTAAAAATGTATATCTCTAGGGAGGAAAATTAGATATCTGGGAGACAGTAATGATAGCAAAATGTTCTTTCAGTTGTGTAGTTTTTGGTGCCTTTCTAATTTCATAACATGAGCATGTATATTACAATTTAAGCATTTAAAAATTAACTGACCAACTCTGAAAAAGTTATAGTTTATCTCCATAATAAACTAGGTCCAATGTGTAGTTGTACCAGTCAGTTACAGAGGAAGATAGAAGGATTCCTGGAGACAGGGTAGAACATGATAAAATGTGATAGAATAAAGAGGAGTCAGAAATATGGTAAGAAGCCAGGAAGAAGGTAGAAGGTAAGTTCTGAGATTTTCACAGTTGTGATGATGTTTTCTAAGTAGGGCTATCTATTTATTCCATGTGAGTCAGTTCCCTGCATTCCTTTCCCCTTTGCCTACATTGTATGTGATAGTAAGTTTTCTTTTTTCTTTTCTTTTTTTTTTTTCAGATGGAGTCTTGCTATGTCACACCCAGGCTGGAATCCAGTGACATAGTGGCACAATCTTGGCTCATTGCAACCTTCACCTCCTAGATTCAAACAATTCTCTTGCGTCGGCCTCCTGAGTAGCTAGGACTACAGGCATGTGCCATGATGCCTGGCTAATTTTTGTATCTTTAGTAGAAATGGGGTTTCACCATGTTGGCCAGGCTGGTCTTGAACTCCCAACCTCAGGTGATCCACTTTTGGCCTCTCTAAACGCTGGAATTAGATGCATGAGCCACCGTGCCCAGCCCCAATAGTAATTTTTTAATTGCAAATGTTACAACTTCCATCTAAAGTGGCTTCAGCCAAAAAAAATTATTGAGGTTACTTCCCAGATATGGTTTAGTCTACCTTTCACCACTGTTACCTCTCACTTGATTAGTCTGTCATGGATCAGGCAATCAGAGGTGGAATGTTAAGCTTGGCATAGATGAGCCCACATGACTGTCCTGGGATCTTGTACTGCAGTGAGCTTCACTGAAGGACATTGCCTGAAAATTGAAGATGCAACATCTAGATATTATTTCTCCCAAAAGAGAAGGGGATGTGTGAAAGGTTGGGAGAGAAAAAACATCAAAAATCTACTATGGATAGCTGACTTGTATAAGATGTGTTTGAGTTACCCATAGGGATCATGGGTTTGCTCCACATTGGGTTAATGTACAAAAAAGGGAAGGGATGTAGGTAAGCATCAAAAAAAGAGAGGTGGATAATTTAACAATAGCAGAAAACTAATGAGAAAAATCCAGCAGAAGTACAACTCCCCAAGGAAAAAGTCCCAAGGATTTGGGACACCACATTACACTGTGTACACAACATTTTCTTACATTACTAAACATCACAGGACTGCATATTCTTAGCAATCCAGAAGACATAATTAAAAGATTCATGAGATCCACAGCTATAATAAAAATGAACTCAGGGATTCTACATTGGTTTAACATTCTTTGGGGGAATATTTGCATTTAACTTTTGAAGATGTTGTTTGGCTTTACTGGAATAAAAGTGGATATGTGCAATTTGCCTGAGGCAAATACAACACAGAACCTGAGCAAAAGAGAGAGATAGAAGTTTACACAGTCTTTTCCCAAGAGTCAGTCTATATAGGTGAGCTTTCTGATGAGTAAAATTCGTTTTATATACAGAAAACTTATATATTAAGTTTAGAGTCTAAGAAATTGACTTTATATTTAGAGTAATCTTTATATTTTTCCTATTCTCAAAATATTCTCAGATAGTTTCATTCCTATAACTTTTATAGAAAATGAATTAATAGTAATTGGATTACTTGAACAGAGAAGGTTTCTTTCTTGATCAAGAAAGCAAATGTTTGAAAAAAGTCATAGCAATTTTATCAAACACTGAAAACTAGGAGTAAGGAAGGATTATTAGATCCTGTTCATAAATGGAATCCTAGCATTTTATACTTGCTGTCTGCAGCAGTTCATCGTTGATTGTCATTTCCTGGACTTAGTTTCTACAAATTTGCAGAATCAGGCTGTACGGTTGAAAGCAGTCAGGCCACACATTGTCAGCTTATCATCAGCTCTAATACTTATTTGTTAGCTGTGTGTCCTTTGACAGGTCCCTCTATCGTATTTTGAGCCTCAATCTCCTGTCTTTCCAAATGGCAATTGCACTGATTTTAACCATTATATAGGTTGTGCAGTGGTATTGCATAGTGCTTAAAAAATTAGAATAATTTCAGATTTACAGAGAACATATGAAAGTAGGGCAGAGTATCCATGTATTACACAACCCGTTCCTCCTATTATTAGCAATTTACATTCATTAGTAGGGCACAATGGTCACAATTAATGAGCAAATTTTGATACATTATTTTTAATTTAAAAGTCCACAGTTTATTCAGATTTTCTTAGTTAGTTTCTAACCTTTTTCCACTCCAGGATTCCCACCTAGGATACAGCATTATATTAGTTGTCATGTCTTTCTTGGCTACTCTTTGAAACTCAACTTCACAGCTATAGTCCCATGCAGATGTTGTCAGGATTTGGTTTTAGACTTTGTTTCAATAAGTCTTGAATGAAACTTAGTCTAGGTAGGTGTTTACTTCTGTGGCTTTTGTGGTACCTCAGCTGGATGTTCAAATGTTAATAAGCCATTAATAACATTTCTCCACTTTATTTAAGCCAAATTTCCAAAGTGCATCAGTGCTGTTTAATTTCATGCATCTGTGTTCTATTCTGAACCTTGTCAAAACAGTTCTCTGGTAAGTCTCAGGTAGTCACACCCTGATAACAGGAAGCTCAGCTCTTAGCCATGGGCTCCCAGCTAGTCCCAGGTGGACTCCACTATGAAACTCCATCCCAGGCGTTTCTTTGTTACTGGTTCAGGTTTTAGTTATTTGGTTTTTGTTGCTGTTGTTGTTGTTTGGCATCTTAGAAGGGATTCCATGATCTGTTGAATTTCAACTCAATGAGGCATAATTGGGAAATTATCCCCAGTTAGAGAATTATTGAAATCAGTAGGAAAATCTTAAGCTTTTCTTCTTTCAGGACTTGCAGTGTTGAACATACTTTTTTGAAGGCCTAAAAATATATGTCATATATTTTATTAAATTTTATAGGGTTTTTTTGATTGGAGGCTTATGTCAGCACAATATAAATATTATTGCTAAAGTTTCAGTTCTTCAAGATTTTTAAAAATATTTTTATTTTCCCCCAAAATATATATTAATATATCATTTACTCCAGAAAATTATATATGTATATACATATATATACGCACGTACATACATACAAACATACCCATATATACATATATACACAAAATTTGGTTTTGTTTATGATGAACAGAAAAAAATATCATTTGCTACACTTATCTAGGTAACACTTATACTACTTTATAGAGAAGGTTATATCCTTCGTTCAGGAAAATATAATTTTAATATGAATTTATATAATGTAGTCACATATGTGCTTTTTATAGCAGTTAGCATGGGCTGACTGCAGAGTGGCTTGGACTCCCAACACTCTATGTACTTTGTGAGAGGGACTAGGGTGACTTCAAATCTAGACTTATGGTTGTGGTTTGCCTCCCCTGTGAACCCAGGATGAACATGGCACAAGTGCCTTAGTGTGTAAATGAACTTTTTATTATACCAAGTGTGTAATAAAACATGAAAAAGTAATTAGGACTATCTGGGGATCCTTAATAAATAATTCAGCCAAAATGCCATGCTCAGATGCAAATGAAATAAATCATATTACTCTTTAAAACAGTGCATCACCGCTGTTCTCACTTATAAATGGGAGCTGAATGATGAGAACATATGGACACATGGTGGGGTACAACACACACTGGGGACTGTCTGAGGAGGGGTAGCAGGAGGGAGAGCATCAGGAAGAATAGCTAATGGATGCTGGGCTTAATACCAAGGTGATGGGATGATCTGTGCTGCAAACCGTCATGGCACACATTTACCTATGTAACAAACCTTCACATCCGGCACCTGTACCTCAGAACAGAATAAAAGTCGATGAAAAAAATAAAACAAAATAGTGTGTGAGATGTACACAGTCTTAAGTGGCAAACCACGGCATGTGATATACAAAGATATTTTCAGTGAAAGGATTTTATTTATTTGTTTGTTTATTTATGAGATGGACTCCTGCTCTGTTACCAGGCTGGAGTACAGTGGTGCAATCTCTGCTGACTGCAAACCGTGCATCCTTGGTACAAGCAATTCTCTTGCCTCAGTCTCCGAGTACCTGGGACTTACAGGCACAGGCATCATGCCCAGCTAATTTTTATATTTTTAGTAGAGAGTATTTTCTCTCGGTTCTCTAATTGCTTATTCATTTATATTTCTCTTTAATAAATATAAAGCAAGGTATATTTTTGTTGTTAGTCTAAAGATTTATATATAACATGAAAAGCACATTTTACTCTAACAGGAACACCTTTGGGCTTGAGCAAATTTAACATGTCTCTTTGGCTAAGTCCACATTTCCATGGTAGGTCACTTTAAAATAAATGTTTTTATGGACCCAATTTACCGTGACTTATGCGTGTTGTGCCCTCAATAGCTGGGACTGTGACATCTAGCTTCTTTGTCACTTAAAGAATCTTTCAGAATTTGTAGCAAATTGGCCCAATTGAAAGTTATAGATCATTTTGATTCAGCTGCAAACATATAGTCTCAGCCTCACTCTAAAAGCCTCTATTTCTTTTTATTGGCCATAAATCCCTTTCTTGTAACTTTTGAACCAGGAGAAATGCAGTGAAAAATTTAGGAGTTCGGTGAGAATATGACTCTCTAATTAAAAATAACTTGAGAACAAAGCAAATTTATTGATTAATTGCCAATAATCAAATGCAATTGAATATCTAAAAAGGATTTTTATATTTTTCATCTTGTTATTTGAGATTTAGAATGAGTTGTATTCCTAAAAGATTTAAATGAGAGAACGTTTTCTTAATACCTAAATATTATTCTATTTTTGAATGTAAGTGTATGATTAATATTTACAGCATAGAATATTTTGTTTATTTATTTCTAGTGACTAAAATTTCTGAATACACCAATTAGAATGAACGATTCATCTATACCAATCCACATAATGTTAAAAATAAAAGTAAAGACACATACCAGAAGTAAAGTGTAGAACAGCATAAATACTACATAAAGAAAAAGTATGGGTTCAAACGAGTAAGAGTGCTTCTTAAATGAAAGCGTTAAGGTAAGATATTTTGACAGAGACAAATTCTGAGTTGGGTTTGGAGCAAGATGATGGAGGATATTGGAATTTGCAGTTTATCTTATGTATATTAAGCAGAGTAGTGACATAATCAACATGGTGCTTCAGGCAACACACAGGATAGATTAAAAGGCCAATGGTCCAAGGTCGTGACTCTCACTGGAGCAGTGCAATTTTTAAAGAACATTATCTAAATTGGGGAGCCTTTTTGTTTCAATTATAAGATGGTGGTGCTGGCATTTAATGTGTTAGTACTACCGAAACAAGTCATTATACTATGTGTAGCACAACTTTTAATAAGAAACAATGATTTCACATCTCACTTATCTTTCAAATGCCTTGATAAATATATATGTACATGAAAAAACTATTTAAAAGTTATATTTTAAAATGTAAATTCACACAAAATACTTTTCTCCTGGTTTTAATGACATTGAATGTTCTAGAAATAAATCTAACAAGTAAAATGAGAAGGTATTGTACTCTATTTGGTTCCAAATTTACCAAGAGTAGTTGAATATATTAGAAATCGTACCACTCATGGCAAAACTATTTGAGAACTTTTAGATGCCAATACAGTATACTTGTGTCAATCTGTAAATGACTTTATATTAATATTCTAAAATAATTATTTCTTACTTGCTACTGAGTTTTTTATTTTAACTACAAACAATATGTATCAACATTATTCAGTTATATATTTCAAACTGGATTTTAAGTATTTTTCACAACAGTTATCAATATGTCTAATCTGCCAACATTATTTTTGGTCTAATGAAGAAAGAAAATCCTACATTTAAGGAGCCATTTTTACAATGAAGCATGCTGATAAAATTGACAAAATATATTTCCGAGATATTAGGAAAAATTTAAAAAACTCTACACTGTACTGTCATTTTAATGCTAAAAAACACTTATGAAAGAAGGAAAAGGACCATTGTTTTCTAACAGTAGTGCAAATGATCATAGACTATATGAAGCCACATACTATTAGAAAAAGTAATATTAAGCTTGTCAGCTTTGGCTGGTTACTAGAATTAAGGAAGAAAATCCAAATAATATATTTTCTCTTATTTCATTAATAAATGATCTGTTTCAAGGTGAATTAATTCAATGGCAAAATATGTCAATAATTGGTTATTTGGTAAGTTGTCGAGTACATCTTCATTACAGCTGCAGGACAGTGTCTTGTGTCAATATGATTAGTTAGTGCTTGCAGATGTTGTTTCCCATGAATAAAAGTTGTATTAAAACGTTATTTTTTAAAAATTTCTGAGAATAATCACCAAATGTCTGTGAATATTTACAAGGTATTTTATAGGCAAAATATTCTACTTTCCAGTGTCACTATTTATACAAACTGGTGAAGCACCAGCTGTGTTTGGTAAGCAGAATGTTACTAGGCATAAAAACTCACAAGCTGTATTTGAACCATTCATTTACATACCTTAGAAACCAGGATTCTTAGATCAAGGCCACAAGTTATGAATGTTATTATTATTGCTATTAATAAATTAAAAAGTAATATATTAACAACAAATTATTAGTTCATAAGTTGTAAAATCACATGAAGAGTGTGTATGAACATGTTTCTTATATGAAAGAACAGAATATATTTCTAGGAAGGAGCATTGTAGATCATAATCCTTAACTTGGCACTACAACCCTATCCCTTTCATACTATAAATACAGTAACTTATCTATTATATCTAGATTTCCTTTTCAGGCATTTTCTACTCTATCCATCCATTTTTTAATTGCTATCAATGATACAGTTCACGTTTCTATCTAATAAAGCCTATATTAATTAGTAATGACTACATAATTAAGAAAGAAATTTCCTCTGTACATATAGGCTTTTCTGTTCTTACTTCAATTGAATTAACATTTATTTGGACCCAGATTTGCTTGTGCTTTTTTCTTAACTAAATTATATTGATTATTAGCCATTGGTAAGAATTACAATTCTTTACTACAGAAATGATGAAATGTTTCTGCTAAATTATTACATATTGATGAGTAGGAGGAGTCAATTGGCTTTGTCCTAGTGGTATGATTAAGAAGATATTTCTTTTTACTAATGGACCTTACATTAAGAATTTTGAGTGATTATAATATCATTTTTTAAATCATTTTAAGTTGTTGATTACATTTCTTTAAAAGACTGCAAGCTTCATTTGATGCTCTGAAAACTAATAGTGGAAATTTGGTTTCTCCTTAAACATTAGCCTTGAGAAATGCAGGTTTTCATTATCTTATTTTTTAATTTTCAGAACAAGAAGGGGTTGTTCAGCTGAAATGGAAGATTCAATATCTGAATAAGCAGTTCTAAATAATTCCCTGCACCTTAGCCTGCCAACACTCATTCTAAAACTACACAAAGAAGATATTTAACAAAATAAAAAGAGGATGATAAATTGCAAAACCGCCTGAGATGCTCTTGGTTTTTTCATGTATATATGGTAAGAATTAAATGAGTTAATTCAGTAAGAATTGTTTAAGATCTAATAGTTTTCAATTCATTTTCTTTATATTATCATTCTTAATCCTGGGATATATCTTCCTTAGCATTTATTTGCTTAGAAAGTATGGTACATATGTACAGCAGAATACATATATATTATATATATATTTTATGTATACATAATATATACACCAATTAAGAAATTTAAAATATTGCTGTGATAATCTTCAAATTTAATTTGATTAAAATAAAAATGTATTGTACATCACAGTCCTGTTCTGATTATCTTTCTAAAAACACTCAAGTGTTTCAAACATCATTGAAACCAATGATGGCTGCAAAGTAGCTTGGTAGATATGAGTGGTTGTGCAAGTTGCCAAAGAAGATCCTGTTGTCCACATTAACCTTGATATAGGATGTAGGAACCCAAACACAGAAGGATTGATGATACTCTAGATACTAAGGTATGAAACACTAAGAAAAAAAAAAAACTTTAAAAAATATAGAATTCACAGCTCTACTTCTTGAAATTAATGTTCAAGGTTAATATTAATGTATATGGATTTGATTCTGTTATTGTGTTGTTAGCTGGTCATTATGCAGACTTGATTGTGGAGTTTCTTAATGGTGTCAATGTTCTATGAACTTAAATGTGTTTTTATGGTGGTTGGTAGTGACTTTTCATATCCATGTTTAGCAACCCCTTAGTAACTTCTTGTAAGGCAGGTATGGTGGCAACAAATTTCTTTAACATTTGCTTGTCTGATAGAGATTTTACTTCTCCTTCACTTATGAAGCTTAGTTTGGCTAAATATAAAATTATTGGTTGGAATTGCTTTTCCTAAGGATACTGAATGCAGGTCCCCAATCTCTTCTGGATTGTAGGGTTTATGCTGAAAGTTCTGCTGTTAGCTTGATGAAGTTCCCTTTGAAGATGACCTTCCCCTTCTCTCTAGCTGCCTTTGATGGTTTTTCTTTTTCATGATTTTAGAGAATCTGATGATTCTGTGTCTTGAGGATGGTCATCTTGTATAGTATCTTGCAGAGGTTCTCTGAATTTCCTAAATTCAAACGTTAACCTCGCTAGCAAGGTTGGGGAAATTTTCATGAACAATATCATCAAATATGTTTTTCAAGTTGCTTACTCTCTTTCCCTCTCCATCGGGGATGCCAACGAGTCATAGGTTTTGACTCTTTACATAATCCTGTATATATCAGAGGTTTTGTTTATTCTTTATTATTATTATTATTGCCTAACTAGATTAATCAAAAAAACTGGCCTTTGAGGTATAAGATTCTTTCCTCAGATTGGTTTATTCTGCTATTAGTACTTCCGATTGTGTTTTGAAATTCTTGCAGTGAGTTTTTCATCTTTGTTGTATCAGTTTGATTCTTTCTTATTATGGCCATTTTATCTTGAATCATTTTACTGGATTAAAGATATGGAATGCTTCACAAATGTGTGTGTGTCACCTATGCACAGGGGCCATGCTAATTTTCTCTGTATCACATCAATTTCAGTATACACATTGCCAAAGTGTGTATAATATTGGAGTTTGAAATAGCAACAAATTATTTAAAATTTCACTTTCTGCAACATAAATGGATTTTTTTTTTAACAATTTGAGCTACAGAAGGCAATCAGTTTGATTTTGATTACTCAAGGGGAGGAAAGAATAATGAGGATGTTTAGTTCATAATGCTTTATTTTATAATGTGAAGAAGTTTTGGAACTGTAAATCTATCAAGTGATGTTATATAACCCCTTATATGAGCAACCTCTTGAACTACTCTACTTTATATAAATTTTTCAGAATGCTGGGAAATAAGTTTGAAAAATTCTTAGCTGGTATGTAAAACCCTACGATTTTCTTGTTTGGGACTATAGCTTTGAGATCACTTGATTTTTCAAGCAGTTTCTTGTGTTAATGTTTCATTTTTTTAAAAAAAATGAGTGACATATACTCTCAAAATCCTTTCATCAGTAACATCTCTCAATGTTCTATTATAAATAAGATACTTGGTATATGAGTATTAAAGGTTATGATTACAAAATCACAGCATGAGTTAGGAGAAGCTTTTAGAGTCTGTTTAAAAAGTAAAGCATTCATTATTGTTATAATGATCAAATAATGAGTGCCCATTCATAAAAACTATGCTAAGAATTTAGAACAAACTATAAGTCCTTTCAGTTATTTTTCTACACCCATGAAGAATAAAGGTGGAATTTTCAGTATCTTTTTACTTGCATATTTTTTCTCATAATTTTCTAATTTAGACATGTAAGCTTGGTAGCAAAATAAATTGAAACTAACAGGAGGCTCGTGTGGTAGTATTTGTTCTGCTACTAATTCCCTATGGGATTTATGTGTGTGACTTCTCTCAGCTACAAATTTCTCATTGCAAACAATGGGCTGTTGGAGCAGGCTATAGCTACTTTTTTTCTATCTGTAGCACTCCATAATTCTGTAGCTGTATACTGGTTTGCCAAGCAATTTTGTGAATCATATAATACTCAGTAACTGGAATATGGTAGCATATTAATAGCTTTTTTATATTATAAATATCATACTATTATGGTGATTTTCATACTTCTAGATCATAACATTCATCTCAGGACCACTTTCAAACCAGAAACCTTAATAAAATATAATCTTCAGGACAGTGATCTGGAAATCTGCATTTTTAATTAACACCAGCTGATTTTAATGATCATGCAAGTTTGAAAAACACTAAATTGGGCACCATAGGAACTGTGCACCAGAAGGGATTTTGTAATGCATTTGGAAATTTTTGGCTGCAAGTGACAGAAAATCCAACTTTAATTGGTTTAAGCTCCCCCTAAAGGAGGTAGTCAGTAGATCATAAAACTGAAAAGATTTATGAGTAAACTATTCTTTATGAGTAAACTATCCTTCAATCTCTAGAAAATTCAGGACTCAACTTATGTCATCAGGGTCTAATTTCTCTTTCTTCCACTCTATGTGTATATATTGGTTTATTACTTATGATTCCGCTTTCCTTGCATTTTAAAGTAGACATACACTTACCATAGGAAATAACAGTCCTGCTCTAAGTATTTCATCAGAGAAAAAATTTCTCTCAAAAACTTACAAATATACGTACAAACATTACTCATTAATAACTGAAATTTAAAAATATCCCAGTATCTTTTAATGGGTGAGTGAATAACCATTTTAGCATACCCAGACAATATAATAGCTCTCAGAATTAAAGTCAAATGAACAACAGATGAATGTCAAAAACATATCTGCATCTAGAAAGGTATATGCTAAGTGAATGAAGCCAGAAAAAGAGTTACATCTTGTAGGATTTCATATACATGACTTCCGGGAAAAGGCAAATGTATAGGGACTAAGAATAGATCATTATTTCCCATGGATTAGGGAAAGCAGAGGATCTGACTACAATGGGACAGGATAAGAAAATTTAATTGTGGTGAGGGGGTTGTTCTGTGTCCTGACTATAAGGGTAGTTACATGACACAATGTATTTTTCAATATTTACAGAACTGCACACATTGAACTATGTGCTAGAAAAGTTTAAGTTGCTGTGTATAAATTAAAAATAAAATCAACTTATTTCTTGACACATTTTCTCTTTGCTGTTACATCATAAACTCAGTAGATACATAGCACAGAAAACAGTAATATTATAATATGATGAAGATTATTTATTTGGGTAGTATTACAAGACTTCAATTATGGCCAAATTCTTATTCATGAAACTAATCATCCATTCTACTCCACATTCAGAAAGGCTCATTTTATTGACCTTTTACAAAACATCTATCAGTAAGCCCACAATTTCATTGCTTAATACTACTCAGATGGTGTAGCAATTTAAAAAGTTAAACTTTGTTCTATAGCAATTGATTACACTTTTAAATCTTATTAATAAGCAAAAATATTTCAGCTAGTTGCTCTTAAAATTTGATACGTAACTGTGTTTTTGACTCATACTGGAAACAGGTTGATTTTTCTTCACACTTAGTCCCATTAGCAAGGATTCTGAGTCAGCAAGGAAAAGACATGCACTTTTTTATATAAAATCTATAAATGATGTACTTGTACATCACAGTTTGGAAATGTTGTTTTAGTTAAAGTCTAACACTTAATTATGCAGCCCATGTTGCCTAATATCAACTCATTACAATATAATTTACATATAATCTTTTGGTGATGATATTAAGGCAAGGCACTAAGCTTTAATTATAAAGCAGACACTTCCATGAGGAAAGATGAGAATCTATTAAAATCACTCTACCATACTCTTGTCTCAACCACCTTTTCCCAAGATCTCATTTATCTTTATTCAAGAACATGATGCTACAATGAGCAGAGAACTTGCCTCTGAATTATAATAACTGGTCATTTATTATATAAACTTACTTTTAGAAAAATCTCCAATGTAATTTTGAGTCATAGTATTTTATATGTTTGTGAGCAAAGAATTCAATTCTTTCTGTCTTTTACTTTATTTTTTAATAAACTTTTATTTATAAGCCTGAACTAAGTAGTCATAAGATAAATGCTAAGGGGAACACAGATTCATCACAGGACACTCAATCAATGAAGCAGCAGAAATCAGTTATATACTTACACAGTCTCAAAAATGAAACTCCTGAGAAAATTGAACTGTGTGCTTTAAAATTACATTTTATATTGTAAATAAAAATGTTACATATAATAAACACAGATTATTTGACAGCAATTGTGTAATAAATAGATTAACAAGGAAAAATGAAGTTGCTTTTCAAAAGTAATCTGAGACTTCAAAAATAACATCAACACTATCATCCACATCAAATACTAGAAAGCACACTGCATCTAGTGGACTGAGTACCAACTCTTTTTTTTTTTTTTTTTTTTTTTTGAGATGGAGTCTCTCTCTCTCTCTCTCTGTCGCCCAGGCTGGAGTGCAGTGGCGCAATCTTGGCTCACTGCAGCCTCTGCCTCCTGGGTTCAAGCAATTCTCCTGCCTCAGCCTCCCCAGTAGCTGGGACTACAGGCAGGCACCATCACACCTGGCTAAATTTTGTATTTCTAGTAGAGGTGGGTTTCACCATAGTGGTCAGGTTGGTCTCAAACTGCTGACCTCGTGATCTGCCCGCCTTGGCCTCCCAAAGTGCTGAGATTAGAAGTGTGAGTCACCATGCCCAGCCTTAAAATTTTAAAGAAACATTGAAATAGCTCAACAGGTAGTAAGAGTCTGATTACTTTGTATCTGTATGCACTGTTTCCATGTATGCTACTTTACTAATGTGTTTCTCTTCAGCCAACATGGATAGAATGCAATTGGAATTTCTCAAACTTGAGAAACATCAGCAAAGCACCAGCTTCAACATTCCTTTACAAAATTAGAATTAACTTACTTGAAGGGTATAAAATGTGTTGGAAGATTTTCAGTTTGGAGTATTTTTGTTCATTGTCTCTCTCTTTCCCTCCTCTCTCTCTCTCTCTCTCTCACACACACACACCACACACACAAATATAAAAGAATATACATAATTTCAACAGCCAAATGTTAGATAAATATTTGTGGTATGATATTTAACTGTAATAAGACTATATTTTCTTCTTAGAGTAAAAATTATTTTGCTTAAAATCTCCAAATCTAGGAAATCCAGATTACGTGACACACTCATTTTCATAATCATTTTTAATGTACTCCAAAATTGGCCTAGAACTCTGCCTAGATTTTGCCTTAATCTTTCAGGAACATATGCTCTGAAATATTTTTTCCTTTTGTTTTTCAATTTTATTTATATTTTAGAAAAATGAAAAGTGGATATATCATTTGCCAAAGGGAAAATTTTCCACCTCTATCATCCTACTCTTTCCTCAGCCCTTCATATTCTTCAGTTGGATATTTATTGCCATCTGCCAGACATATTCAACCATGTTCTTCATGTGCCTTGACATTTGGAATTGAGAGAGGACTTATAATGTATTATACTGGTTAGTCAAATTAGCTAAATTCTAGGTTACTTTCATTTCTTTCAATGTTCTTTTTATCACTAGTGTCAGTTACTGATTGTGTATCACTTTTTCAAAAAAGAAATACAAATATTTAAGTTCATCACAGGAGTTATCTATCTCCAGAATATTATGAACAACATAATTTTTGAGTATGAAAAGTATGACATAAATAATTAATATCGTGTTGAAATCCTTAATATTTTAATAGCCATTGGGTATTTGGGGAATGTCTTTAAAAATATTGTGAGAATCAGCAGCCAAATTAATTAATCGATATTAAGAAAAGTAAAAGGTTTAAAGGTAATTAATGTCCTGCTAAAGACTATAAATGCTGATATTTATCTTCAAAGTGTTAATATTTCTAATATTCAAATAGAATAGCATTTACTATTTACTATAAATATAATATACATGCCATGTATACCATTTACTATATTATATATATTTATATATAGCATCTATATATAAATAGAATTTACTATTTACTATAAATATACTATATATACTATTTACTATGTATATTAAAAATAGTATATATACTATGTATACTATTTACTATAAATATATATAATAAGTATATTATATATATTTATAACTATTTACTATCAATATATTTATAAATATATATATTTACTATAGTAGTTTATACATATTTACAGTTATATAGTTATACATATTTATAGTAAATAGTATATATAGTATA